>JARVGV010001459.1:11449811-11463832 GCA_031762435.1 Hypsolebias longignatus | reverse complement strand
TCCCGGTATACGTTCAAATCGGTCTACGTTCAGCCCGTAGGAACGGAACTCAAACGTAAACCGGGGTTGACCTGTATTGTGTCTGTTTCATACAAGTTATTTTTGTATTGCGTGTGACTTTCTTACATCCAACCCAAATGTCCAAAACACTGTGAAAAATGTAAATGAAAACAATGCACTGATTTGCAGATTTCAATCTCATGCAGCGACATCCATAATCACCAGCATCCAGCAGTAACTCTCAGCTTTGAGCTCTGCGATTTCTCCAGATTCTTGAAATCTTTTCGTAACGTTACGAACTGAAATGATGGAATATTCAAAGTCTTCCCAACTTGTCATTAAAAAACAGTAACCTTAAGCATTCCACTGTTATTAAACACATTTTGTGCAGACAACTGAACCACTTCCATCTTTGCTTCTGATAGGTTCAGCCTCTAAAATGCTCCTCTTACAGACAGTTAACCCAATTAGTTGCTCCTTCATCTATTCATTTTTATTACATCTTACTTTCACATCCTTTTGTTGACCCTACCCCAGCTTGTGAAGATGTGTTGCTGCCATCACGTTCAAAATTACATTTAATGTTTGCTATGCTTTATTATTATTTAATCCAACGTGTTATTACTTTTTACACAGATTCCCAACATTTTCAGACTTGAGGTTGTAAATCAGCAGAGGATGTATTGTAAGTGCAGGATTAAAACCTGTCCCCCGCTGAGTACAACAAGTCCATCACTTTGTATGAGGTGGTAAAACAACAGCACTTGTAAGAAACTCGTAGATTGGCAAACGATGAAGAGGAGTTCTTACCTTTGAAGGAGACGAAGACGCGGGGCGCTGCGAGTGCATCACCACTCACTTGATTCCCAGAAGCCCAGCTGGACAGAACCAGGAGGACGAGCACCGTCCACAGACCGTCCATCTTCAAGCTGGACCCAAACTTTGTTCTCTTTTTAAATCTGCTGGGGCAAAAACCAAGACATGAGAAGATGCTCTCTTCACGTTCCCTTCAAGAAGAAGAAAAAAGTCTCCCGTTAACAGTCTGGTTTTGTTTATGGATTTATGTGGCATGTCAAATCAGCCGCTCCCAGGGGAGCTGAGTGTTTGGGCGACTCAGCGCTGAAGGGCAGATATTCCACCCAGATTTCTGGGAGCATCATAAAAACTGATGAGCCCTGACGAAGTGGAGCCAAGCTCCCAGCCATGTGCACACACTTCCATTTGGTAAAAATTATGTTTGTTTTCCAGAGCGAGACAAACTGGTGGAGGAACCGCACACCAGCTCTCTAGAGAAAAGCTTCTTTTTTTTTTTTTTTTTTTTTTCACACATCCACAAAACATTCCTGCTTCATGACTCCACACGTGTGCAACACTGCTGCTCTGTAATTCCAGCTGCACCTAATGCCAGCTTACAACGACAGACTCAGAAATGGGCTTGTTGCAATGGTGTGGATACATTTTACTTGTGAACAGATTAGAGGATTTATCTAAAAAAAAAAAGTTAAGTCTGGTCCTCTGGACATTCAAAAAATGAAAAACAAACAAAAATTGTAGAAACGTTTCATCTTTCCTGCTAAATATCCTCAGAATGAAGAAGTCTTTCAGAGGAAAGAAGAAACGTTTCTACTTTGTGCGTGTGTGTTTTGAATGTCCAGTGGACCAGACTTAACTTTTTTAGAGTTTTCTACCTGGATTATTGAGCATGCATCAGGATATTAGAAGATTTGAGTGAAGACAACAGAAACCTTTTTTCCATTACTCTGAACTTATGGATCTATTTTCACCGACATGAAACACCTCTCTCACTGGGTTCATGCACTTTCTAAAAGTCTATTTCCCTCCAACACTAAGTGTTTGGACTTGGTCCCCCCCACTTCAAACACACCTTTAGAGAGCACAGAGTCGTAGGCCGGAGTGGATTTATGAGCGTATCGCAGCTGTTTAAACCTCAACTGTTTACTGACAATTTGTTAAGCATCCAGCTGTTTATTCTGAGGCAGAGGCCAGCTCCTTCACACAGGCACACAAAAATCAAACAAGTGCCGATTGTGAAAGACTCACTCCCACATTATGCCACCAAGGTAAATACATCTACTCCCCATTTCAGGTTTTACTGAGCTCACGTGGAGAGCTGATAATCCAAACTCCTTCACTGCTGCAAAGTCTGCACCGATGGAGAAACTGCATGTGGTCAAAATCTAAATAAGAAGAAGAATGATTTGCTTTTGTACATTTATTTTTTACAATCATGGACTTTTGCACATTGAAACCAGGATGAAAAGAAAGTGTGCATGTTGCAGATGGACTGGGCTGACAGACTGGCAGTCTTGGCCACACGTTGGAGACAGAACTGTAAACAGTCTGTGGGATTACAGCGCAGTAAACTGCAGATATCCAATAAATACCTTATTATGCCCAATGTCGGAAATAATTCAAATGACCCTGAAAAGCTCCCGTACAAACAGGTGATTGTTCAAATACAGATTATTAAAAAAATGAAACAATTAAAATCAGCCCTACCTTACACAGTTTAAGTTCAGATCCAACCTGCAAGTGTGAAAATCCCAACAGCTCGATCAGTGTTTCAATCTCTGAAGATGAAATTATTATTATTAATATTAATAATAATCCCTTAGCAGCGCGTGTTGAGCGCAGGGTGGGGTGCAGGGGTCCTCCGCACCTGTGCTGGCCCCGGAGTGAAGAGATGAGCCGAAGGGAAACACACAAAAAATGTTTTCTTTAATTCGTCATTGTGCCAAACCGCGAGGAGATGACGCGCTCTCGTGGCGCGAGCGCACTCCACATCTCCAGGGAGAAAGAAACGAGCGCGCGACAAGAAAGCAGTAGAAAGTGTGCGCGTGAGGGAAGGTCCGCCCGACAGCAAGGAGTCTGCTCCTCAAACTCTGAGCTCTGACTGAGCAGAGGCTGGTGCCAGCAGGTGGATGCGGCCCTGGACACACCCAGGGGGCGGGCAGGAGCCGCACATCAGCGCGCGCAGGCTGCGGGGGAGGCGGAGCGCACACCTGCACCACCACCTGACACCCCCCTCTGCACAGTCAGCTGACATACACAGACACAGACCGCATGCTGCTGTGGGTTTACTGCTCTAATATTCTATACATCAAGAAAAAATTAATAAAAAATTCGGATTTTGTGGATTGGGGTTCTGTGGAAACATTGTGCGCATATAATATCTTACCTGTAGTAGATAACTCTTGTGCCTCAGTTTGGAAAAAATACAGTGGTGCTTGAAAGTTTGTAAACACTTTATAATTTTCTATATTTCTGTAATAATATGACCTAAAACATCATCAGAATTTCACACAAGTCCTAACAGTAGATGAAGAGAACCCAGTTAAACAAATGAGACAAAAAATATAATACTTGGTTATTTATGTATTGAGGAAAATGATCCAATATTACACATTTGTGAGTGATAAAAGTATGTGAACCTTTGCTTTCACTATCTAGTGGGACACCCTGTACAGCAATAACTGACAATAAACATTTCTGCACACCAGCTTGGAGGAATTTTAGCCCACTTCTCTGTACAGAACAGCTTCAAATCTGGATGTTGGTGGTTTCATCACATTAACTGCTGCTTCACGTCCTTCCACAACATCTGGATTGTATGAAGGTCAAGACTTTGACTTGGTCATTCCAAACCATGTACTTTATTCTTCTTGAACCATTCTTTGGTAGAACATCTTGTGTGCTGAGGTCATTGTCTCTCTGCATGACCCACCTTCTCTTAGATTTAGTTCATGGACAGATGTCCTGGAATTTTCCTTTAGATTTCTCTGATATCATTCAGAATTCATTGTTCCATCAATGATGTCAAGCCATCCTGGCCCAGATGCATCACAACGGGCCCAAATCATGATACTATCACCACCATGTTTCACAGTTGAGATAAGTTCTTATGCAGGAATGTAGAGTTTTTCTTTCTGCAAACACAACACTTTTCATTTAAACCAAAAAGTTTTATTTTGTTCTGATCTGTCCACAAAACATTCTTCCAACAGTCTTCTGGTTTGTCCATGTGATCTTTAGCAGACGAGCAGCAATGTTTTTTTTGGAGAGCAGTGTCTTTCTCCTTCATTCAACCTTTATACAGGTTAATCCCATTGAGCCTTGAGGACTCATTTACAAGAAACACCTGCATTTTTTAACAAAGAATGAAGAATGACAACAGTGGACAACAATAGACAATCATAAAAGATGCATACAAATAAAAATTTTTTAACAAGTTAAAATAAAATGGCAAACAAAAGGACAATCAAAAGGAAAAGTAGCAAAAAAAAAAATAAAAAAACAGCTATAATGTATTGCGGTGTAGAAAACTAAAAACAAGAACATGTCTGCATTGGGTTTTGCCGGGAACTTATCAGATATTTAAAGCCACAGGAGAGGTCAAGGTTGAGAGCTTCAGGTCTTTTTTGCAAGATCAACCCTCCAACCCTGCCATGCACACCATTGTTGTTCAGTGTTCTCCTGATAGTGGACTCATGAACATGAACATCAACATTAATGTGAGAGAGGCCTTCAGTTGTTAGAAGTTACCCTGGGTCCTTTGTGACCTCTCCGACTATTCCACACCTTGGTCTTGGAGTGATCGTCGTTGGTCCACCACTCCTGGGGAGGGTAACAATGGTCTTGAATTTCCTCCATTTGTACACAGTGTCTGACTGTGGATTGGTGGAGTCCAAACTCTTTACAGATGGCAAGAAAGTTCATGCTCAATAATCCAGGTACCAAATCCAGTAATTCTCAGTCGGGTCATCTGGACAGTTTCTGTCCAGATGACCCGACTGAGAATTATTGGATCTTTAGAAATGTTTTTGTAACCTTTTCCAGCCTGATGAGCATCAACAACTCTTTGTTCCTGCCATGATACACTTCCACAAACATGTTGTGAAGAGCAGACTTTGACAGATCCTGTTCTTTAAATCAAACAGGGTATCCACTCACACCTGATCATCATCCATTGATTGGAAACACCTGACTTTAATTTCACATTCAAACTAACTGCTAATCCTAGAGGTTCACATACTTTTTACCACACAAATATATAATATTGGATCATTGTCCTCAATAAATAAATGAACAAGTATAACATTTTTGTCTCAATTGTTTAACTGGGTTCTCTTTTTCTACTTTTAGGACTTGTGTGAAAACCTGATGATGTTTTGGGTGATATTTATGCAGAAACAGACAATTATAACACGTTCACACACCTTCCACCATTGTACAGTATGTACCAACAAGCAAACAGGATTGCTAATCTGACACGTTTGTCTATGCAGTGTCTTTATGATACAAACACAAACGAATGTGATAATTATTGGTTTGTTTTGTTTTAGTTAGCCCGTCACAATAAAGAACTGCAGGCCATGTTGAAATCAGGAGGAACGTACGGAGAGGGTGATGAAGCTCTCGAGTTCTACGCCAAACACACTGCTCAGATTGAGGTCAGCTATTCTTGGGATGTTTCATCCAAACTTGTATTTTCTGCTGCCATTTCTAGATTTCTGTAAAAATTGTTGTAACGTGACTTTGTTGTGTCCTTTATGACATTCCATCCATCCATACATAATCTGTCTGTCTGTCTATCTGTATGTACATCCATCCATCCATGCATCCTTCTATCCATCCATATATACATACATACAGTACATACATACATATTGTATATACAGTACATATATACAGTACATACATACAGTACATACATACATATAGTACATGCATACATGTAGTACATACATACATACATTATCTTTTACCCACTTCTTTTCGGGTCGCAGGGGTCAATGGTGTCCATATCCAGCTATCACTGTGTGAGAGGCAGGGGACACCCTGGACAGGTCTCCAGTCCGTTACAGGAAACATAGAGACAAACAAGACAAACAAGCATTCACTCTCTCACTCACACCACGAGACAATTTAGAGTTTCCAATCAATCTAACATGCATGTTTTTGGTCTGTGGGAGGAAACTGGAGTATCTGGAGAAAACCCACGCATGCACGAAGAGAACATGCAGACTCCACCCAGAAAGATCCCCAGCTGGGATTTGATCCGATGACCTTCTCACTGAGTGGCAACAGCTCTACCAACTGATCCACTGTGCTGCTTGTGACAGTGTTCCAAACTTTCTAAAAGTAAAATAAAAAAGTCTTCAAAGTTTGTGACATGCTTTAGTGCAACAATTCACCCCAGGCACAAGAGGAACTTTTCTTTCTCCTTTTGACAAGCTTTTGAGTTTCATAATGACAGAAAGAGTTACACCTTTGGCATGTCTTAACTTTTCCCTGAGTGAACTCGTGAGCAGAAGGAATGCTGACAGCATACAGAAGTTGTTGGTTTGGTTTTCATAGTAAAGCGGGGGGAAAAACAGATTTCTGCTGCAAACTACTGTCTGAAACAACTAACACGATTAGAATATGTAATGATGAAACCATGTTATTCTTATCACATATAACCAAATGATACATATTTCCATGATACTGTGATTGTTTGTCACGGTGGCTGCTGCTGTGTTCAGATTGTTCGACTGGATCGCACCATGGAACAGATTGTGTTTCCTGTCCCCAACATCTGCGAGTTCCTCACACAAGAGTCCAAGCTGCGAGTTTACTACACCACAGAGCGGGACGAGCAGGGCAGCAAGATCAATGACTTCTTTCTGCGCTCTGAAGATCTCTTCAGTGAGATGAATTGGCAGAAGAAGCTGCGAGGTACTCAAGAGGCAACTGGTAACACAAACGCAGTTCCCTGTGCGTCTTTCTCTTCAACTTTTTATATCATAATATCTATGATACGCTTCCTCCTTGTGCATTCCTCCAGGCCACAAACATTGTTTACATTATCTGCAGTGCCAAAAGTTATCTTTGTGTGGTTTTCAACACGTGACTTGGCTGTATTTCCTAAAACATTTTCCTCTGCCCCTATACTGTGCTGTGATGAGGGCCCACACCTGAAGAACACAAAGGCCTGGCATGTTTTGCGTTGTTAAAAATAATAAAACAGTGATTGCTATTTTTTTTATAAAAAAACCAAAAAAAAAAAAAAAAAAAAAAAAAAAAAAAAAAAAAAACTAAACCATGTGAACCACAACAAAAGAAAATATGAACACAAATTCAAACTTGGGTTCAGTTTTTTTAAACATTCAGATAACCACAACTTCAACTTTTACTCCATCAGCTGTTGTTGTGTTGACCTTTGACCTTATGTTGACCTTAAAGTAAGCAGCAGATGAGCAAAATCTATGTTTTTTCAGAATAGTATGGTTATGAAACATCCAACTTCAACAATATCTTGTGGGATCAATAAAATTTGATTTTATCTCATATATTGGTTTTTCAAAATAAGAGTTGGGTGCATGGGTTTGTGTTTGTTGTCGATTTGCTCTAAACCTCACAGGGTCAAATGTATACAGTAGATAGTTTGTTATAAAAGCAAAATCACATGCTCCCACTAATTGTTTAAATGTCTGTTAGCAGGTTGCACCTTGATGACACACTTGTATCCATCGACAAGCGTCTGGTGTAATCCTGGCTAAATATTTGACCGCTCTTCTTAACAGAGTTGGTAGAGTTTATTTAAATTGGTTGGATGTGTGGCTTTCAAGCATCACCCACAGTTCTTAACAGGGAATCCATAAAACATAATGTTAGCCTGTTTTATCCATTTAAAAACTAGTTTTGTTGTGCGTGTAGGATCACTGTCTTGTTGGATCATTCCTAGCTATCCAATATACTTCATGCCCCTGAAAGTTTCCATGAAACTGACAGTCGTCTTTCAATTTAATTCATTGGAAATCAGTTTAGTGCCAAAAAAAAAAAAAAAAAAAAAAAACATTAAAACTCAGCCAAGCATTAACTCATAATAGGTTGGCTCCATAACTTTTTTTTATTTTCTTTTTTAGTTTAAACTTATTTCCTCCTCTCTTTAGTATTTCTTTACAAAGCCAGAATGCTCAGGTTATTTTTGTCCAATAATTTATTTACAAAGCACATTTAAAAACCGGCTGTGTGTTTTTAAAATCTATTTCAAAACAGAAATTGGAAAGGCCTCTCAGATTAGATTACATTTAGCTACATTAGATAAAACTTTATTGATCCTTTAGGAAGATTCCTTCAGAGAAAGTAAAATTCCAGCTGCTTTGTAAAAGGGATGGATAAAAAGAGACCGTAGCAGCAGCACACGGTGTCAAAAAGTGACAAGTATAAATAAATAATGCAAATTAAAATAAATGAAGTAATATACACACATACAGGTTTAACAGTAAATAATACTATATACCATAATCAGTTACTGTCTATTTTAAGGTGGTGGAGGCTGCTGCTCCTTCCCATTTCTTTCACCCCCACCCCTCACCCCCCAGTGAGGAGTTGTACAGTCTGATGGCATGAGGGACAAAGGAGTTCTTCAGTCTGTTAGTTCTGCACTTTGGAAGGAGCAGTCTGTAACTGAACATGCTCCTCTGGTTTCTGTTAATTATTAATATTCTAATAATATTATTAGAAGGCAGGTTGTTCCAAACGTTTGTTCTCTTCTAAATTTTAACTTTCTGACAAAAAAACAAAACAAAACAATGGATCACATTATCTCAGGACTCACGCAGGAACCAAAGTTTGAAGCAAACCTGGGAGAAAAGAGGGTGGGAAACCTTTAAGGCATCTAAAAGTCAACATTGTGTTTAATTTTTGACTGACTACAACAGCTGAGTCATTAAATCCTCAAAAAATTTTGATAAGTGCAATGAGAACAAAACTTAACACAATGCGTTTTATTTGTATTTGTTTTGACAACTACATTGATTATTTGTCTTCTAAATCAGAGGGGGCCAAACTCAGTTACAAATGTAGCCGAAAGTAAAAACTTGGGTCAAACCAAGGTCCATTTTCAATCAATACATGAACTCAAGATAGAAACCAGACATCTTTCTTGGTTCCAAGAGTTTCATTGGTCCCACTGGATGTTCTCTGTTGTTCTTTCCACATAATAAATAAATAAATAAATACATAAATAAATTACTGACAATTTCACATTCGGGGGGTGGTGGGGGTTGGGGGGGGGGTCAACTGTCATGAAATCTGTGCCAAATAAAGTGTATTCAGTTTTAAAGCAAAATGAAAGGTGGCACACATATGTTGTTTAAAACATCATGTTGGGGGCCAGATGTGACGTTTACAAGGGCCAGATTTGGCCCCTCAGGCCTTCAGTTTCACACATAAGTATGATCTGGATTCTGTCATGGTCCATGTGTGAAAGGGTTGAACTCCCTTTGTTGTGAACCCTGGAGGAATGCAAGAGGAGTGATTATGTAAATAATAAGTTTATTATGTGTAAATAACATTATTGTTTTTGAATTTATTAAATGACAATAATTTAACAGAAAGTGGGTTCAATCCTGAGTTGTGCTGTCAAAATGTTTTGCTCAGCTGTGATGGTTGGAGTCATTTTAGTGACTTTTTCCACTCTGGGGAGAGTGATGCCAGCCATGTTTAGGGTGAGACTGTAAATTGTGAAAATTATAAAAACACAGTCCCCTACCCCAATATTTTTATTTTTATTTTTTACATTTCATTTTATTCTCATTCCAGATGTTCTATAAGTTGAGGAATGCCCAAATCATGTTTTTGTTTTATTTTATTTTATTTTTTTGGTTAACAGAATGAAAGAGTGATAAATTTATAATTTCTGACATAAATGAGTTCAGTCCACTGGGTGTTTGTGGATTCTTCACTGCTGCTCAGCTGTAATGGGATGAATGGGTTGACCTGAACACAACAACACAAACAATATGGGCCATATGCAATAAATCCTAGTTAGCTGCCCTGTTTATATTTTCTATTACCTTCAATATAAATACCATAGTTGTGCATTTCATTACCAAACTTTGAGCTTTGGTTTTATGTCAGGACATGTTCCTGTTCCCCCCCACCTTACACACTCACACCTCTATTACAAAGTATGTTATGGCTTGTCCAGTGGTTAGTTCTGAACAGATTACGTGTCTGTTGTATGAAAACGTGTCTTCCTAATGTGAATGAATCAGCACAACAGCAACCCATTCTGTTCCGCTTGTGCTAACCACTTGTCATGAATATAGTGAGTGGTGTTGCTAAAATCCCCCACCCACACTTCTGCTTTTCAAATGAAAGGCCGGGCTCAAAATAGTGTTGGACGCAATACAGATCTCCTGACCAAGGTCTGAGAGGCTGTGACTAACATGCGTGCCTGTGTGCTTTTGTTTATATATTTCAGTGCAGTCCAAAGATCCACAGCACACACACCCATGGCAGTCAAACAGAAGTCCAGACTGGTTTTTGAGATACGTTAGAGTTAGAATTCGATTTTGTATCAGGGTCAATTTTAAGACCTCACACTGCTCTGATGATTAAGGTTAGATCAGGTCCAGTCCTGATCCTTGAGGGCCATTATCCTGAATGTTTCACTTGTTTGCTTGCTTCACACACTTGATTCAATGTGTGAATAACCTCTTCATGCCCTGCAGAAGCTTTTATTCACACACTGATTTAAATCGAGTGTTTTGGAGCACACAAACAGCCAAAGCTTGCAGAATGGTGGCCCATGAAGACCAGTTTTGTACGCCCCAGGGCTAGACTGTGGAAAGTAAGAATGCATCATGTCATTGTTTAGGGATGTGTCTGCATAGGTCTCTGTGTCCCTGAACATGTTTATGTTGAAAATATCCACTACATGTATTTAACCATTTATTGTTATCACAATGATTTAGTGTTTATACTTTTACTATTATTATTTTGATTATTGTTATTAATATTATTAATTATGACTGTTTCTGTTCAGTGCCCTGAGACGACTTCTGTTGTGACTTGGTGCTATAGAAATAAACTGAATTGAACTGAATTGAATTGAAATTGCATTATTTTGGCTAGATTACCAATAAGACCCCACATATTAGTTGGTGTGATTATTGTGTTTCACCATGAATTTAATGAACAACCAGAACTCTTTATTAACTGTTTATTAAACTGTTTATTTTTAGGTACCAATCAGAAGTCATTGTATGCTTGACACATTTGTTGTACACTAATTTGTGCTGTTTATTGTGTAGCACCAAGTAATGAAGAACCATTAGATGGTTTGTGAGTGCTGCAGTGTTCTCTGATGAGCAAATGATCCCAGTGCCATATGCTGATATGTTTGACTGTTTGTCCTGCAGCTCAGCCCATTCTTTACTGGTGCTCCAGGAACATGTCCTTCTGGAGCAGCATCTCCTTCAACCTGGCTGTTCTCATGAACCTCCTGGTGGCCTTCTTCTACCCACTAGAAGGTGTCCGTGGAGGTCAGTCAGCTTCACTTTTGTCTTTTAATTTCTCTGTTTGCCTTATTATCCAGACTGAGGTTAACATGTGTGATGTATAGCCAGTAATTTGCCCTTGTGTCAGGCTCCTGTAAATGTTGTGATCTTTGTTGAAAAATTCATATTAAATCTCAACTAAAGTTTGTCAAACATCACATGGTCCATGGTCAAGTGCTTCTCAAAAACTGCCCGTAGTCAAGATTTAATTTTTCATTAACAGTTGCTTTCTGTTTGCCTTTCTTCCATAAAGCTTAGACTTGTGAAGAACTCTGGCAACAGTTGTATGCTCAGTCTCTCCATCTCGCCTGCTGAAGCTTGTAACTCCTTCAGAGTGGTCACAGGTGTCTTGGTGGTTTCTCTTCTTGGCACAGTCACTCAGTTTGTGAGGACGGTCCGCTCTTGGTAGATTTACATGTGTTTTCCTTCCATTTTTTGATGATGGATTTAACAAAACTCCTGGTGATGTTTAGGGCCTTGGAAATCCTTTTTGTATCCACCACCTAGCTTGGACTTGTCATGACTAATTTATGACGACAATCAAAGCACACATCATCCAGTGGGGTGGATCTATTTTACATGCACTGTAACTGCCTGTGTTTGTTTGCCTCTGCCTTTCAGGTAAATATGTCATTAACCAGTGGATTGTTTTTAATAAAACTCACAGTGTACATCTCTGTTAACTATTAGTCAACACAGCTCCAGATGGCTGGCTGCGACCTTAGCAAACACAAAAATGGCTCAAACTTGGGCCAGTTTACAATTTTGTGCTAATGTGTGATGTGGTAGTGGGTGAGAGTCGATAACAACACATTATCCGCATGCCAATACATGTCTCAAGACCTTGCAATATTGCACAGGACTGCACATAGTGTCATCTACAAGGTTTTACCAAAACAGCTGTACCTCCATCCATTCTCATCTTAAAATGTTAGTTTATAACTCTGGTAAATGTGTCGGGTCATATTCACCCTTCAAGGAATGATTTAAATGTGATAAAGCTCGAATGTGAACTCCCTGCATGTTTTCAGTTCACTGTGGTTAACACAATGTATATGACTGCTCTATTACAACACAGGAAATAGGAGTGAGTGACACAAACATTGCTGCTGAGGTCAGAGGTGAAGCAGGAGACACGCATCATTGTTTAAGATCTGACTGATTGAAACATCTTTCAACAGTTACTCATTACATCAGCAACCCAACTGTTGCTATTTGCAAAATATTATCTTGTATGTTTTTGATGCATTTTATTTATAACAGTTGGAATTTGTGATCAAATTACAAACAGTATGCAACGTTATTCATTCAGCACTCCTCTGGGACATTGACAGAACATTGTGTTTGTGGTTTTGGTGTAACTTCACACCTCCCTAACCAAAATGAGCTTCAGCACAAGTGGTGGTGTGATGAAATTGAAATCCGAGCTGAGGCTTTGGGTCTCAAACTCCCAACTACCACAAAATAAACAAAACTAAAGAGACTATATGTTTAAATATAGTAGTTTAATCACAGACGTGCAATATACATATGCAAAATATAGATTTTAGTTCACTGGACAAACGTCAACTGTCTAAATTCAGTTTTAAATCAGTTCCGTTCTAATAGGCCTCATCTTGTGTGATAACATCCGGTAAGACGGTGCTCGTGTACATGGCTTGCAATCCACCTCTGCTGACAGTGTTCAGATTTTTTGTGTTTTGTTCGTTTTTCATCGGGGACATAAACACGCTACTGGTGTATGATCGACAGCAGCTCCTGGATCTGCATTTTTCTACCGCTGATTTCGCTTATTTGGGCCAGTTTGAGCGTACCCCTGGAAGCCTCCCTCTCCCCCCGCTGCTGGTGGACCTACCTGTTTACTTCCGCTGTGCCCCTCACCTGCCTGCCCGGAGATATCGCTCCAGATGACGGGGAAAACGAGCTGGCCGGCTGGTGAAGCTCAAAGCCCTGCGTGCTGCATCTTCCTGTCCACCTGATGGCCAGGAGATTCTGGTCGCTGCCACTGGTTCAGCCCCCAGTTGGCTTGCCTGAAAAAGGGACTTGATCTTCGCTAATTCTGCGGACAGCAGCTCCACTCTCATGGAAAGACCCTGATCAGACTTGGCTCGCCTCTTTCTAGAAGGGGCCACAGAGACTGTGGTCTCAGAGACTGCGGCCTCAGTCCGGCGCTTTGAGCGCCTGGGTGGAGCCTCCTGTCCAGAAGGCGGGTGGTCACTACTGAGCTTGGGGCAAAACTGGGCCAGCCGAGCCACTCTTACAGTATGAGGCATGAAGGTGCAGTTCATGCAGGGGTTCTCTGACAAGGCCTCCACCAGATGGTCATGTCCAAGGCAGGCAGGGCACAGGTCATGACCGTCATCAGCCTGGAGCATGGCCCCATAATCTGTGCTGCAGTGAGAGACGTCCATGCTCCCTACTGTAGACAGTTTATACCTCAGCAGAGGGGCTGGCACCGCCAGCTACACCCAGGACACAAGACAAAGCATAGGCCGAAATTGGGAGAGGGTGCGCAAACACTAGCCTTCACCAATAGAAAACCCGGCCAAAATTCAGAGAGGCTAGCTCCGCTAGCTCAGCCCAACTGTTTATGAGGTTGCGGCAAATTGAGTTGGAAGAGGGTGCACGAACGCTAGCCTTCACCAATAAAAAACAAGGCCAGACTCAGAG
>JARVGV010001459.1:11423736-11434021 GCA_031762435.1 Hypsolebias longignatus | reverse complement strand
TGTTGATATTCTAAGAAGTATTTATTGTCAATGTCATACAGTGTTATTAATTCATTAAATGGAATAAAGTCTACACCTTCAAATATTTGTTCTAGACGTTCAATTCCTTTAGCTCTCCAATTAGTTAAGTAGGTACTTTAAAAGTAGAGGAGTATAGTGGTTATCTAATTATTGATGGTAACCATGAACGAGCAGTTAATCTGACAATCTAAATGACTGACTGCAGCTTCCAGAGTTTCCTACTTTTTTTTTAATGCAGCACCAAATCACATCTTCATAAAACTTGCCAAATCTTTCATACAACCCATTTTGGTATTGCCTCATGTTTTGACCCTCTGCTTCTTGTTCTAAGAGTAACCTGGCCAGTATCCATCCTTCCATTATCTTCCACTTATTCCAAAGTTTGTGCAGCAGCTTGAGCAGAGAGGCCCAGACATCTCTTTCCACAACCACCTCTTCTAGTTTTTCTGGGTGGACCCCAAGGCGTTCCCAGGCCAACCGAGAGACATAGTCTGTCTAGCGTGTCCTGGATCTTCCCCTGGGGTCTCCTCCCAGTCTGACCTGCCTGAAGCACCTCCCTAGGGAGGCGCCCAGAGAGCATCTTTACCATGTGCCCAAACCACCTCAGCTGGCTCCTTTTGATGTGGAGGAGCAGCAGTTTTACTCTGAGTCTCTCCTGAATAACTGCATTTCTCATCCTGTCTCTAATGGAGAGTCCAGCTATCCTGCAGAGGAAACTTATTTCAACCACGTGCATCCACAATCTCATTCTTTCAGTCACTACCCAGAGTTTGTGGCCATTGGTGAGGGTAGGAACATTGACTGACCGGTAAACAGAGAGCTTTGCCTTACATCTCAGCTCCTTCTTCACCACAATGGACCGGCATAGAGTCTGCAATACTGCAGACTCTGCACCAATCAGTCTGTCCATCTCGCACTCCATTCTTTCTTCACTTGTGAACAAAACCCTGAGATACTTGAACTCCTCCACTTGAGGCAGAACCTCACCCTTGATCTGACTAGAGCAATCCACCCTTTTCTGACTGAGGACAAGTACCTGGCACTGACTGTGTCAATAATTAAGCTTAAACAAGCAGCAGTCATAGTATTTTCTACTCTCAGAAACTCACAACACACAACACACTTGTTATTTTTACATTGATACCAGCCTCACTAGACTCACACTAGATATTAGTAATTGTCACCATTATGAGTAGCTCCAAATAAAGCAGTGAAAGGGAGAAGACAAGTGACTTATGTGCTAATGACAGAATGCTTCAGCTGGGAAGTTTCTGAAGCCACTGATGTATTTTATATCTGAATATAACTTAAGATGGATTAAATTAAATGGTCTCACACATTAGGTGTGTTTCATCCAAGCTGCTCTATCTGGGTTTAGCTGCCAACTCTCACAATCTCTCCATCCTGTTACAAAACTGTACAAATAGCCTGATATATTTGTCTGGAGCTAATTGTATTTTTAGCTAACAGTTTATGTTACCCGCCATGTATTCTGTACTCAGAGGAACAACAAAGAGAATCTGAAGGGAACAAGATGATGGAGGTCTCTGACACTTGGACTAAAAATCATTTGATCCTTTGGGGCTTCTTACATTTTTGGGAGGAAATGAAATGATGTTTATAGTATAAAGTTGATGAGGTTTTCTCTAAGTTGGTACACGATGAGCTCGTGTTAGTGCTTCATTGATGTACAGTGACATAACGAATTGTGCAAATGTTCAAAAGGCAAAATATTAAATTTAGATTTACACGCAAATTGTTTCTGTAAACTCCCAATGAGAGAGCTAAAAAAAAAGTATTTAATTTTTGCCACTTCTTTAGAAAATGTGTCTCAATGTTTCTCTGTAAGTTTTCAAAGTTTCTGTATAATAAATGTACTCTTATGGCAATGTCTCTTTACAAAGATTATGTAATTATTACACAGTTTAGATTCCACAGATTGTAGTAAATAGAATCTGATAGGGCTTCTCTCTCTAAAGTCATGTGACATGGTTGCATGTGACAACATTAAAGTGGAAAAGGGAAAGAGTTATTACTCTCATGTTAGTACTGACTAATTTTCAGAATGTTGACTGACAAATGACACCAAACATTGGCAGTGTTTACATGGTTTATCCTGAGTATATTGCTTAGACGTTGCACTTAAAACATGTGTGTAGCCACAGCAGCACTGAAGTCATTGAGCTGATGTTTTACAACGTGACGTTTTTTTAAGTGGTTTCTATCACACAATGGATTATGTTTGTGGGTACATAAAATTATATACATATATTTGTTTTAATGTTATGAATGAATTTGCATTTATTCAGAGATTGTGGAACAATTGTTCCATTGTTGGAAACAGATATTCCTTATTAGAAGAAACATTTGTTCTTAATATTGCTGAGTTTAATTGAAATGATTAGATGGGAATTCTGACATCTCACTGGTTGATCATCCTCAGGCACTTTAGAGCCCCATCTGTCCGCCCTGCTGTGGATGGCCATGCTGGTGTCTCTGGCTATTGTCATAGTGACACCTCAGCCACATGGTATCAGGGCACTGATTGCCTCCACCATCCTGCGCCTGATCTTCTCCGTGGGCTTAGAACCCACATTATTTCTGCTTGGAGCTTTTAATGTAAGTGTCCGCTCATGTGTCAGATTTAGACATGTTGTGTAATGTTTCTCTAAGTGCCACTGGCTTCCCATTGTTCCTTAGTTATGTAACAAGGTGATCTTCCTGATGAGCTTTGTTGGGAACAGAGGAACCTTCACACGTGGATATAAAGCCATGATCCTGGACGTAGAGTTTCTATACCACCTGCTCTACCTGATTATCTGCACATTAGGGGTCTTTGTCCACGTCTTCTTTTACAGCCTGCTAGTATGTGAGCACACACACAAAACATAAACTATACTCATTGTTTTCATGTTGTATATATATTTTTACATTTTATTGTGCATTTAACAGCAATACAGCACACACAGGCCTTAATATTTTTTTAATATTCCAGCTCTTCGATTTGGTTTACCGAGAAGAGACCTTGCTGAATGTAATAAAAAGCGTCACTCGCAACGGACGTTCCATTGTTCTGACTGCTGTGTTGGCCCTTATCCTCGTCTACCTCTTCTCCATTGTGGGGTATATCTTCTTCAAAGATGACTTCATTTTGGCTGTTGACAGGATACCCAACAAAACTCTAGGTATGTGGAAAAGTAAGGTTTGTTTTGTTTTGGTTCACTTCTAGGATCAGGCATGTGTTGCTTGTCCTCCATAACCCAAACACTTAGAAGACATGATATATTTTTGTTTATCCCCAAAATGCTCTAGATGTCCAAAAACGTTGTACACAGTAAATATGTCTTGTCTAATATTTCAACTTGCTTTAACTTAACAACTATTCTGCTGCTTATTTTTAAGTAGTAAAGTGACAAATATCATTAAGTTTTGTTGAAGATTTAATCTTATGCAACATCGGAGGTTGAATGTGAAGTTTGTGCAGCTGTGTAATCTGTTGCATCTTGTGTTCCCAATGAACAGAACATGGAGCCAGCATTATAGGAGAGTTTTTTTCTGGTGGAGTTTGTCAGAAGGAAAATGGAGACAATTGCACATCAGAAGCTGTAAAAGATGGTGAGTTGACAGAAATGAAAGATAAAAATATGTTTTCTGATATCTAGGTCATCCAGGACATGGCAAAAAAAAATAGTTAAAATAAAAAAAATTAAAAAAACAGATTGACATCTATTTTGTAGTTGAAGGCGTTTTCTTTCCCACCCAGGGAACTTTCCTCATCGGAAGCCTCTCCAGTTTGCCTCTTTGACTCCTAGGAGCCGTCCACATGGGAACATTTTTTGTCAATATTCAAAAGTATATTGTTTCAGCCTTGCATCCTCACAAAAACTGTGATTTAGGAGCTTTAACGCTACAATTTATGAAACCAGGTTCCACAGGTGGGGGGGGGGGGGGAATAGAACACTGCACTTGCAACTTGGTGTGTATAGCCAAAACTCAGTCTGTCCTCCATTCCTTCCTTTCATCCTTCCTTCCATTCCAATATTGGGTCACATGGGCAGCTGCTTGAGCAAAGAGGTAAAGGCATCTCTATCCACAGCCTCCTCCTCCAGCCCTTCTGGGAGGACTCAAAAGCAGTGGTGTAGTCTACGTGATATTCGGATATACAGAATATATCCACTAACAAAGCTTAAGAATTTCACTATACCCACTTAAAAGTGCCCAGTGATACATGACATATCATTAGGCACGTGTCACTGATACAATAAATGGCAGTTAAATGCTTCTGTAACAGTCTTATTGGTATGCAGCGCTTTACTTTGATAATGTTTTATAAATTCTATAATAAAAAGCCAACTGTTGTACAAAGGGTGTTGTTCATTTATTCAAATATAAGCATCAGATAAATTTGGAAATGTTCAATATGCTTAAAAATCAAAATAAATTGATGATGACGTTGTACTAACCAGTGTACTTTGGTTTCTAAGCACAGTACCTGTATACCCACTACAAAAATGTAGACTACACTACTGCTCAAAAGTGTTCCCATGCCCAGAATGCCTCCTTAGGGAGGCATCCAAATTGCATCCTTACCAGATGCCAAACCACCTCAACTGGCTCCTTTTTATGTGGAGGAGCAGTGGTTCTTTTTAAAGTCTCTTCTGGATAACTGAACTTCTCATCCCATCTCCAAAAAACAGACCAGCTACCCTACTGCAAAAACTTAAGTTTCATTGCTTGTATCCACAGTAGAGCTGTCATTTCTAACCCAAGCCTGAAGCCCGGCCCCGTCTGACTAGTATTAGGACTGGTCTGGTCCATAATAATGTGCTTAATGTGCGGGCTGGGTTGGTGTCGGGCTTTTGATTGTGCCAGCAGACACGCACGGCTGACAATCCAATTTTATGGCAACATGGCTTGGCATACAATCACCAGCCACGTGCAACTATTTGACCACACACTGACCAGCCTTGAAAGAGGTAAAAAGTTCAGTTAAGCTTCAGATGGACTACTGCAAGCAATCCATCAGCCCAAATGGACCTTCATTCAGCGGCTCTGTGATTCAGATGACCGTTAATAACTACATACGCAGTCAAAGCTTAATTAAAAATATGGGGGGGGGGGGGTTCGGGCTTGAAACTGTAATTACTGTTAAACCGTTGGATCGAGTGAGGTTCATAAATGTTGGCTACGGGCTGAGGCCCGGTCAGGTCGGATTTTTTGGACCCAAATGCAACTCTAATCCAAAGTCTTGTCCCTTGGGTTGCTACCCAAAGTTTGTGACCAAAGGTTAGGTGTGGGGAATATAGACCAAGCAGTAAAGAGTGAGTTTTGCCTTGTAGCCAAGCTCCCTCTTCATCACAATCCACTGGCACATAGTTTTCAATACTGTAGAAGCTGCACCAGTGTGACTGTCATTCTCACGTTCAATTACAGTACTGTATTTCCTTACAAATGAACAAAACCCGAGATAATTGAACTTCTTCACTTGAGGCAGAACCTGCATTCCAAACTCAGAAAGGGCAATCCACCCTTATTAGACTGAGGACCATAGCCTCAAATTTGGAGGTTCTGAGACTCATCCCAACTGCTTTACACTCTGCTGAGAACTGCTCCAGTAAGAGCTGGAGATCACAGCATGATGATGCCAATAGGACCACATTGTCTACAAGTAGCTACCGGTAAGATGTAATCCTGAGGCCTTCAAAACAGACACCCTCCACCCCTAATCACATACTCACAGAGCGCCCCCTCAGTGTACCTCTGGGAATACAGTTGAATTCCTTCTCCAAGTCCACAAAACACATGTAGACTGGTTGGGCAAAGAGGTGTTCCAGTGTCCCACAACTGGGATGAAACCCTCTTTGTTCATCCTGAATCTAAGGTTCAGCCATCAACCAGACTTAAATTTTTTGAGCAGCTTTCTTTTATAGACCTTATCAGAAAGACGGAGGATTGTGGTTCCCAAGTAATTGGAGCACACCTTCTGGTCCACTTTCTTGAAATGGAAAGCCTCTGTCCCATTCTGTCATTCCAGTGGCACTGCCCCTGATGCCCATGAAAGTTATATAGGCGAGCCTTGAGGAACTCTGGGCAAATCCCATCCAACTCCAAAACCCTGCCACCATGCAGCTTTTTAACTACCTCAATCACCTTAGCCCATGTTATGGACGGACCAGTCCCCAAGCCCTCCAACTCAGCTTCCACCATGGAAGACATGCTGGTGGGATTAAGAAGGTCCAGGAAGTAATCCCTCCACTGCTCATCAACATTACTGGTTGAAGTCAGCAGCATCCCACCTCTACTGTACACAAGTTATTAAAGTGCTTCTTCCCACACCTCACTTTCCTGAAGGTTTTTCAGAATCTTCACAGAGCCAATCAAGAGTCTCAATTCAAAACTTCACCAAACTCCTCCTACATCCGAGCTTTTTTTCCCAGCAACAACCAGGATTGCAGCCCACTTGGCTTTCTGATACCTTCAATTGCCTTCTGAGTCCTACAAGGCCCGATACAACTTCTTTTGCTGAACGGCCTCCCTCATTTGTGGTGTCCACCACCGAGTTCAAAGATGGCCACTGTGAGAGGCACCAACAAACTTAGGATTGCAACAAAACACAACTTTTTTTTTCTTATAAATTATGATATCATAGTACCACATGTTAATCTAAGGTGTGAGGGTGAGGTTGTCTTTTGTTTGTTTGTTTGTTATTGTTTAGTTTTCTGAGGCAGCTTTTCAGCTCCAAATATAGGGCTGGCATAGTTACTAGAGCATTTTGGGTCATTTTCATTGTTTGTGTGTGGATAAAGCTACCGTAATTCTAGAAATTATGCTGTATTTACAAAGCTATTTTCAGGAACAAGAAATGAAACGATAGTTTTGGAAAAACTGTGTTTTATTAACAAGTCCTCGCACCACCTACCTTCTCTGCCCAAAATATGAACATTACTTTCCTCTAACGATTGCTCATACTTTTGTGAGGTAATTAAACCACTGAGTTCTCACCTGAGGAACAGGTTCAGATGTGTTGTGCAGCCCAACATTTGTGTAGCCCAATAACAATTTGTAAGCTTGAAACATTTCACATTTTGATTTAGAGGGGATAAAGCTTCATAAACAAGAAGTGAAATGTCTTCAAGAAACAGAAATCTAGTGGCCTTTGATTCAATATGTTGAGAGTTAGTGTATGTTGCACATGATGGAAGGATGGTCTTGGGGTTAAAGAGTTGTCTTAACGTTAAATTCACATGTTTGTGCATGCATTAGATTCCTGAGTGTTTCTGTATGCCTGTGTGCTCATGGCTTGTCTGCTGTGTATGTTTCTGCTTGTATGTGAAGGACTTTATGACTTGGCACTTTTATGAATCTCCAGCTCTGCACAGCTGGGTGATCAATTGAAACAGCTACAGTCTCTCAGGCAGCTAGGTAAAACACTGGGGGTGTGGACTCTGTGTGAAGGGGTTAGGGTTCAAAGGTCAAGGATTAAAGATCAGGTACAGGCAGATTGATGGGTCCACTCAGTGATGGTGCAGAAAGTCTTTTAACTTCAAACAGTGAATACTTACAAATGACTGATCTAGATGAGAAAGCCACTATTCAATCAGGAACACATGCAGCACCTTAAAACCAATCAGTCAAGCATGTCCAATTCTCAAGCTGCTTGACCCCTGACCTTGTCTAAGCCTCCAAATCGATCATTACTGGCTAATTGTGGTGTAGTTTGTGTGGTTAGTGAGAAAATTCCCACTCCTGTTGAGTTCTCACAGAACCTTCAACAGTTTGTTCAACAAGTCAGTGTTAGGAGGATAAAATTAAAGTCTAAACGTTGTTACCCTTTTTTCATATACAGTACATGTATTGGATTTTCAGCTGTTGTCATGAAAAGTTCCCTTTTTCATGTCTTTGTGTTGAACTGTGCTGCTGAAGGATTAGAGTGATGCAGATGATCAAAGAAAGCCTTACTAAAATATTTTCTCATTTGCTACATCCCATAGCTCCCCTTGTTGTCCAACCATCAGTGGTGATTGAGGACAAAGAGCGAACGTGTGATTCCTTACTCATGTGTATTGTCACGGTACTGAGTCATGGCCTCAGGAGTGGAGGAGGTGTTGGGGACGTCCTGCGGAAGCCATCCAAAGAGGTACAGAAACACAACACCAGCAGAATAAATCTCACACAAATCTCTTGAAGTGTGGAAGGAAAGAACAGATTTAATTGAGGGGAAAGCTTTTCAGAATCTTTTATTCAGACCAGATGAGCAGAACACAAGACATACAGTATATTTCTTGCATATTTACTCCCCCACACTCTTGGAATAAATTTGATTTAGTTGAATTAAACGAAGAAAACCAATACTGTAGAACTCAAAAGTGCACTTTATGTTTTAATAAAACAAGACAAGTATTTCGTTGCGTTCAACTTCAAAAATCCCATATCAGATTTAATTAGACAATGAGACTTTTGGACAGTTTTATATCCTGTAAAAAATGTCCTGTGAGGAATAGACGCTGCAGTTTGTCTGAAGGTCTGACTGAGATGTGCTTTGTTAAAAGGTCAGGGCGTCTGCATCCAAGAATTTCATAACCTCAAGCATTCCACAAATAACTAAATTAGCTCATGCAGGATAAAGACGAGCATGTGCTCCATCATAGAACAGTCTAGATGTGCAGCTTGACTCAAAAGAATGAGGGAATGATTCAGACACTGCTTACATGACTCTGTTTTTAAGTAAAACCACAGCACTTCTTTTGTGTTTTGGCTGTTTGTATACACAACAACAGCCATTGTTTTCTCTTACATCAAAATTTTTTGAACCCAGGCCTCAAAATGGAAGATTTTGGCAATGCCTGGCATGGTTTCAGGGGAAACCACAACTTCTGTGAAATCACACTTCACACTACAAGCATCTGCTGTCAATAGTTTTTTTCTGTTCTCTCATGAGTAGATAAAAAAATGAAAATGGGCTGATAGCAGAGTGCTGTTTGTGCTGTTCACATTTTTTTCAATGTGGATCAACTCAACTTGACAAAAAAAAATGTTCCTGTATTCACCATTTTGGATGCTACTGTTTTTTATGGTGAAGACAGAGGTGTCTGTACATTTGTCAAATACAAAAACAGCTGCAATAACTAGTGACCTGGAAAGGAAACCACAACAGATTCAATGAACACGGCATAAATGTGTAAATGTGACTTTTCAACAATCACTATTCCTTTAGATTAAGATCCAAGCAAATTTTGTGTGAGTCATGCCGAATCCTGTTCGACACAGGGATGATTTGCATGCAACTAGACCGTTGCCTGTTCACACTGAGGGGCAACATTGATCAGTCATGCATGCTGTGTTAGTCTCAGCAAAAGAAAAGAATAGATGTAAATTGTTTTCAGTCTTTCATACTAGATTTCCAGTTATTTTAAACTCATAAATGTTTTTTTTTTTTTTACTTAACCTGTATTATTATTATCCATATACCCTGACAATAATCCTCCAGTAAAATGGATCAAGTAGTATTTGCATACAAGATTTGTGTATAAATGGAAAAACAAACTTTAAGAAGCTAAGAACTACTGTGTGTGTGTGTGTGTGTGTGCGTGCGTGCGTGCGTGCGTGTGTGCGCGCATGCGCGCGCGTGCGCACACATAGGTAGGTAGGTAGGTAGATGGATGTGCTGGTCATAAAATTAGAATATCATGAAAAAGTTGATTTATTTCAGTAATTCCATTCAAAAAGGGAAACTTATTATATTCATTCATTACACACAGACAGATATATTTCAAATGTTTATTTTAATGGTGATGATTATAACTGGCAATTAATGAAATCCCCAAATTCAGTATCTCAGAAAATTAGAATATTGTGAAAAGGTTGACGGTTCACCTGGTGCCACACTCTAATCAGCTAATTAACTCAAAAACACCTGCAAATGCCTTTCAATGATCTCAGTCTAGTTCTGTAGGCTACACAATCATGGAGAAGACTGCTGACTTGACAGTTGTCCAAAACACGACCATTGACACCTTGCACAAGGAGTGCAGGACACAAAATGTCATTGCTAAAGAGGCTGACTGTTCACAGAGCTCTGTGTCTAAGCACATTAATAGAGAGATGAAGGGAAGGAAAAGATGTGGTAGAAAAAAAGTGTACAAGCAACAGGGATAACCGCACCCTGGAGAGGATTGTGAAACAAAACTCATTCCAAAATGTGGGGGAGATTCACAAAGAGTGGACTGCAGCTGGAGTCAGTGCTTCAAGAACCACCACGCACAGA
>JARVGV010001459.1:11408286-11419485 GCA_031762435.1 Hypsolebias longignatus | reverse complement strand
ATTACTGTTTTTCTTTTACATTTTATTGTTGGATGTAACTGGGACCCTGTGTACATAATTTTGTTCCACCACGTGTACCACATGTGGTGCGAATGACAATAAAGAATCTCTGGCTCTGACTCCGAAAGTACACCTGGACCTGGTATTCTATTAAGTTTGTCTCTACTTCCTGTCCTCTCAAACCCAGCTGGTCAAAGAAGATGATCACTCATCCTAAGCCTGGTTCTGCTGGAAGTTTCTTCCTGTTAAAAGGGAGTTTTTCCTTTCCACTGTCTTCTTTGTGCTTGCTCAGGATGGGAGACTATGACAAAATGAAGATACAACACATCTGCTGCTTCCTTAGATAGATAACTTTTACCAACTGGATTTTTTAAATGTATGCAAATGTTTTTGTACAGTGCACTGAGACAGCTTCTGTTGTGACTTGACGCTAAATACATTGAATTGAATTTAATCTTGAGAGGCTGGTTGCAGTCCCATGAAACTTATATTTTTTAAAATAATAATAGCAGCTGAGGTAACTGTGTAAACTTTACCTCTAACATGAATATTTATAATCTTCAGTCTGGAGCTCCTTGGACAGCTCTGGTCTTAGTTTTTTTCTTCTCCATGTTCAGTGTGATACACTTCGCACCTCGCTAACTCAGTCATATTTAGTAACAACTGCTTGGTTTGATTTCCTTCACATGCATCACAAAACCATTTTAAACATCTTGGTAACCCATACATTTGTAAATGTATGTTTTGTACTTCTTTCAGCATTTTGGGAACATGCAACATGCAATATGCATGACTGCTGTCAATAAAATACTGGTGTACAATGTTCCAAAAGGTTTGAGATAATTAAAATATTTAGCTGTAAAATAATGATAATCATTTATCAGGTTAAAACCTACTGGGTAACACATTACTGGGCATGACAAAGTCATGAGTAAAAATAGGCAGGGGTTCTCCAGTCTGTCAACAACTGTGGCTGAAAAGAGTTAATCAGTTTCAGAGCAATGTTAAAAACACACACAACTGCAAGAGTTCAAAATTTTGTCTTAATTATATCAGAATAATTTAGGCCAGGGATAAAGTAAAATAAATAAATATATAAAATAAAATGAACAGCATTGAATTATTCTGAACCTCAGTCCATTGCAACCACAAAAATGAATGAATGAATAAATAAAAAAAAACAACTTGTGAACTTGATCCCTAAAAAGTTTCTGCCTTTGCTGGAACATGTTTAGAAAAATATCATGTGTGACAAATTAAATCTAGAAAATTTAAACACGCACGCACGCACGCACACGCACGCACACACACACACACAAATATAATTGTTTTTTTTGTTGTTTTTTTTTAGCTGACTACAGTTTGGTAAAGTCAGTTTTTGCCTTGACAAGTTTTGTCTCTTGACTTCTGCAGGAGCCTTTGTTTGCAGCCAGAGTCATCTACGACCTGCTCTTCTTCTTCATGGTCATCATTATCGTTCTCAATCTCATCTTTGGTGTCATCATCGATACTTTTGCCGACCTAAGAAGTGAAAAGCAGAAGAAAGAAGAAATCCTGAAGACAACATGTTTCATTTGTGGTGGGTAAATTAAAATGATTAAAAACTAAAAAAGGTGTCATTTTAGGTTCTTATAATACTCAAACAACACCTTCTACTCTTTCTTTTGTATTTCTCACAGCCAAGCTGCACACAATAATTTTCAGCCTTACAGGAATGTGACTCACAATCTTCATCACTGTCTTTAAGTGGTCGTGCTGTCTTGTAGTTTTATTTTATTTTATTTTTTAAAAATACAGTCAAAATTGCAGTTGATAATTGAGGAGTCAAGCAGCACGGTGCAGTTGTTGAGAGTGCTCTGCCCTACGCCTGCTCTCATATAAACATGAGGCTGCTGTGAAACAGATTCTCATCAGGGCTGTTTGCAAAATGGGGCTGTTTTTCTGTGTAACAAAGCACTACGCCTCCTCTTCCCAGAATGAATGGTTAGTCACGGAAGGTGCTGCTGTGGAGGAGGAGTATTTCTTCCTGTTGCCATATGGGGCTTGACCATGTTAAACTGTGCACACACTTATTGACATTACATTTGAATAAAGTGGACAAACTTTCTGCTTTGTGCTGGATGTTCATATTGAGGATTATTCTTAATTTATAAATCCAGTCCAAGCATCTGTGGATCACTTGGATTTAGTGGAACAACAACAAAAAATAAAAAATAAAACACGTTCTGAGCAACTCTCACCTCTGATGTTTCGTCTGCCCATTTCCACATGACCCATTTCCTCTTATTTTCTCAACTATCCTCATTTAGGTCACAAGAACAATTATGTCATCCTTCCTAAGAAATAAGAATAATGTTTATTTTGCGGGTGTTCTTCCTTTCTCAGGTTTGGAAAGAGATAAGTTTGACAACAAGACGGTAACTTTTGAAGAGCACATCCAAGTTGAACACAACATGTGGCACTACCTATTCTTCATCGTCCTGGTGAAGGTGAAGGACTCCACAGAGTTCACGGGGCCCGAAAGCTATGTAGCTGAAATGATCAGGGTAAGGATGCTTTTGTGCATGAGCACTTGGCCCGTTATCTGCCTGAGCTTTTCTACACACATTTTGGTTTACATTTACATCATCCTTTTACTGGTAAACTAGACTGGAAAAAAGATTAAAGCAACTTCTTTTTGCTCCCATTTTCCATGAGCTGAACTCAAAGATCAAATACTTCTTCTGTGTACACAAAAGGCCTTTTTCTGTCAAATATTCACAATTGTGTGAAAAACTGTTAGTGAGCACTTCTCCTTTGCTGAGATCATTTTCAGTTCAGCTTTATGATAATCCATAATCCATCCACCTCACAGGTGTGGCATATCAAGATGCTGGTTAGCCAGCATGGTTATTGCACAGGTGTGCCTGAGGCTGACCACAATAAAAGGCCATTCATGCAGTTTTATCACACAGCACAATGAGACAGATGTCGCAAGTTTTGAGGGGGTGTGCAGTCGGCATGCTGACTGCAGGAATGTCCACCAGAGCTGTTGGCCATGAAATGAATGTTCATTTCTCTACCATAAGCTGTCTCCAAAGGTGTTTCAGAGAATTTGGCAGTACATCCAACCGGCCTCACAACTGCAGACCACATGTAACCACACAAGCCCAGGACCTCCACATGACCACATCCAGCATCTTCGCCTCCAAGATCATCTGAGACCAGCCACCTGGACAGCTGCTGCAACAATCGGTTTGCGTGACCAAACTGTCAGAATCATCTCAGGGAAGCTCATCTGCATGCTCGTCGTCCTCATTAGGGTCTCCAACTAACTGCAATTTCTCATCGTAACCAACTTGAGTGGACAAATGTTTACACTGGATGATGTATGGCACGTTGGAGAGGTGTTCTCTTCACAAATGAATCCCTGTTTTCACTGTACAGGGCAGATGGCAGACTGCATGTATAGCGTCATGAGGGTGACCGATCAACGTTGTGAATTAAGTGGCTCATGGTGGAGGTGAGGTTATTATTTGGACAGGTGTATGTTATGAACAACGAACACAGGTGCATTTTACTGATAACATTTTGAATGCACAAAGATGCCATGACGAGATCCCAAGGCCCATTGTTGTTCCATTCATCCATGACCACCACCTCATGTTGCAGCAGGACAATGCACAGCCACATGTTGCAAGTATCTGTGGACGGTTCTTGGAAGCTGAAAACATCCCAGTTCTTGCATGGTCAGCATATTTAATGTACACGTCACCCATTGAGCATGTTTGAGATGCCCTGGATCACTGTATACAACAGCATGTTCCAGTTCCTGACAATATCCAGGACCTCCACACAGCCATTAAGAAGGAGTGGACCAACATTCCACAGGCCACAGTCAATAACCTGGTCGACTTTATGCAAAGGTGTGTTGGTCACACCAGATACTGACTGGTTTTCTGAACTCCCAGACCCTCACCACCACCACCATGATACAGTAAAAGTAAACTGCACATTTTAGAGTAGCCTTTTATTGTGGTCCGCCTAAAGCCCTATTCGCATGGGTTCGGGACCACATGTAATAAATAAATTAATCCCCAACTTCTGCTTTTTATGTGGCACATTCGCATGGGATGACCAAAGCCTGAGATTTAGCTGAAATTTACAGACATCTTCCGGATATGATGTTAACACGCTGCGTTATCACGACTCGACTGGTTCATATAATGTGCTTAGTGTGCGGGCCGGGTCGGTCTCAGGCTTTGATGTAGTTTTACAAATTAGCACAAAGAAAACTAAATAAGAATGCACAATTATCAAATTGTGCTAATCTATTGCTGAGGAGGAGGCAGGTCGCGTCTGCTGACCCGCCAGTTGAAATGGACTTGCGACCTGTCCAAGGTGTCCCCGCCTCTTGCACAGTGATGGCTGGACATGGGCACCAGCGAACCCTGCTACCCGAAAAGGAAGAAGCGAGTAAATATAATGGATGGATGGGTCAGCTGATCACCGGCTGCATGCGCACCTGCTGTCATTTGCGGTGAAGGAGGTAGAAACATCCACAAAATCCGAAGTGAGCAGCGCGTTAATTTAAAATAGCCTTGTTCTATTTTTTCCAAAATGATTTTGCTTAGAAAACAAACAAAAAATGCTTAATTATGTATCAGATTCCGCCCATTTCTGTCCAAATCACAGAGATGCCTATTCGCATTGGAGGGAATTTTTACTTTACAAATTACTGACATTGCTGATTCACACGGGATTAACAACACGGACAATCTCTGTAACTATTACAAATAGCATGTGGTCCCTAGGTAAAACTAATCTCGTGCAAATAGAGTCCAAGGCACACCTGTGTAATAATCATGTACTGTAATCTAATCAGAATCTAGATATGCCACACCTGTGAGGTGGATGGATTATTTTAGCAAAAGAAAAGTAGTCACACAAATTTGTGAACAATACCTGAGAGAAAAAGTTATATTGTGTACAAAGAAAAAGTCTTACATCTTTGAGTTGAGCTCATGAAAAATGGGAGCAAAAACAAAAGTGTTGTTTATAGTTTTGTTCGGTATAAGGTATGAGGAACTCCAATTAAAGTTGGTCATTTTAGCCTGGAGCATAAAGGCTTACCATGTGTTCAAGAAATTTCATTTTTATTTTAATGCCCACACCCCCCACCCCAAGTTTTACACATAGCTGTAATTGCATGCTTTTTAAAAATGTTTTTAATGTTTTATTTTTTTTAATCATTACTCAAGTAAACAACTCTAGGAGAACTCACAAGTTTTGTTTTGTTGTTACATAGAAAGCACAGGCTAATTAAAATTAAGATGTTAAGATAATTACTTTTTCTTCCTTGTTTCAAACCAAATGTGCCCTCAAGATTTGATCTGCAAAAAACACAGCTCTAGCTTCTGTTCTGATCTTTTCTGAAGTTAATCAGCTCAACTGAAGAACTCTGTTGGCCTTTTCTGACCCTAGCGTTCAAGTTTATACAAGTTTGGTTGTACATAATTTATTGCACCACATTTTCTTCCTCCACTGGAGATGCACAGCACAGTTTTACACTCCTTTTTGCCCCTGAGCTCAGAAACTGAGTTATAAATCCCCCACCTTTAAATGATCATGTAAGTCAGCTTTGTAAGCACAAAATATTCAACTATTTTGAGTTCTAATAGCTCCAATGAATCCTTTATTAAATGCACACAGTTGTTCACTGGTTTACAAATCACCATATGATGGGCATCTGAAACATGGAAACATTTAGCTTGTGTGTTGGTTACAGTTTCTTCAGGCTTGTTTGTTTGTTACTGGTTGGGATTGTTGCATGAGAACCATCAGTAAACATTTGAACTGCTAAAGGAAAGCCCTGTTGTGTGAAGTGGTTTCTTTCTTGACGCACTTGTCAGTTTCTGAGAGTTTATTATTAGATTTAGCCCACTTTTCTTCCCTTTTGTTTCGACTTGCTGCAGTCTTGTGAGGAATCACCTGATTGAGAATAAACCCCCATTGCCTCTTCCTCATTAACCTTACACCCCATGCAGCCAAACTGAATCTTAGTGTGCATTTTGAAGAGCAGCTTTCAAGCTGAGCAGAGAAGACCTCGATGACCTGTCAGGTGATTTCAGTCATCTTCAGTGTTAACTCCCAGCTCTACATGCAACTGTTCTAAACAGTGTATCCTCGTCTAGTCAAGTTTAGTCTGAGTGACCCAAAAATAACTAACGTTTTCATAACTGGTTTTTATATTTGATATAATAATTAAGGAGGCTATGCTCTAGCATTTGCAACAGCTATGTTCTCTTTGAGTCATTTCACTCGGTATAACAAATGAATTACGGGATATTGCACCTTCTTGTATCGTAGCCGAGTACACCTCTAATTACGCCTTTGGCAAATAACATGCTGTTGACATGCGACAGGCCTCGCCTGCCTATATGCCCAAACATCACCGTTGTCATTTCTCAGTTCTTCACTCCATGAGTCAGGCCAATAGCTGCTGTTTGTTAGTTCTATGTTGCAAAGGCTGCTGCCTACTGGGTAGCACTCTTGGCTGTAAAGCACTGATTCTGAGCATTCCTCTACTCTGAGCGTTTTTTTTTTTTTTTGGTTGGGGGTGGGGGGGCTATCTAACAGAAAATACAGTATTAAATTTTAATTCATACAGTATACAGGTACAGGTGGTCCCCGAGTTACGAACGGGTTCCGGACCTAAGAACCGTTCGTAGGTCGATTCTGCCGTATCCGCGGCTGGATCCGCGGATTTTCGAAACCGGAAGTAAACCGGAAGTAAAACAGCGATCGAAAACGTCTTTTTAAACACGTTTTTTCAATGTAAAACAACTTCGAACGGCCGTATTAGTGACTCTAAATGTGTTTCCAAGCAGTTAGTTAACAAAATACCCTAAGAAAAACCCGAAAAAATTATAAAATGCTGCATAAAAAAGCCAACGAACGGATCGATGACGTCACTCGGGGCAGAGTCGTAAGTACGGAGCATCGTAGGTCGATGGAGTCGTAACTCGGGGATGACCTGTGTACATATATACACATGCATATACATTCACTTACACATCTAGATATCTACATAGGATACCTGCATATGCATCCCTGCATCTATTTGTGTGTGGTTGTGAACATGCATAAGTGTATAAGGCTTCTCTAATAGAACATTTAATAGTGAATGAAGCAGCAGAGACCCGACCCCCAAGACCTGAGGCAGACAAAGGGGGACCAGAGCCCAAGGCCCCAAGAGGGACCCCAAGCACGGAGCCCCCAGGGCCACCCATACAGAACGAACCACTCACCCACCCCCCAGATCAGACTATAGGGGAGAACCGTAAAAGCCCCACCAGCGACCACACGCAGTGACCCCCCTAGCGTCCAACTCATAGGCCCCCACCAGAACCCGCTACACCGAGGCAGATCCAGGCCTGGGCACAGAGGCTCAGGCCCCGAGGACCCCCCCCCCCAGGCCAGGGCCCAACAGGACCAGAGGACCCGAGCCCCACCAGGCAGCCACCAGGCCGAGCTGACACATGCCCAAGCGCCCAGCCCCCGACACCGAGGGCCCCAAGTACGCCGGCAGGCAAGGGCACACCCCACCAGGGGGCCACGTGATAGGGGCGCGATGCCAAGCACCCCCAGTTGTATCAAAGAGGGGGCAGTCTGAGTCCCGGCCTGACAAATACCCATTCATACACAGACACAATCACACAGTCCCACCCTCATCCTCACACTCACTCAAAAACATACAATAACAACTCATTCCATTCTTATTCCCGATACACACTCTATACCCCCAGGTCCAAGACATGTACCCGCCCGGAGAAAAAAAAAAGCTGTGTGTTTGAATGCTGCACTGCTTGATCTCTGATATTTATTCTTGACAGTTATCAACTTCTCCAGGGATATATGGTTCTTATTTCTGCCATACTTGTTTACCTACACTGACCAGGGCCAGTGACCCATGCACTTTTTGGTGGATTCAGTGTTTTGTTTGCATTGAATGTGGATATATTAATGCATGTGCAAATTTTTTGAGCACTCCTTCTGTTTTATTTTATAGCTTGATGTGAGTATATGAGCCAATCAGACAATATCCTTACTACTAAAGATTTACTTAATGACCATGTATGAAAAAGCTTTATGGCTAGACTGATATATTGTGCCTGAGAAAAATCCAGATGATCCTAAAAAACATACTTTATTTATTTTAATTTTTAATCATGTTTGAGGCTACATAGACAAGCATGATTGCAATATATGGAGAAAAAAAATACAGCGAAGTGCTGACTGACAGGAAGGTTACAGGCCAACCTAATCCAGGATAAAGAGGATTATGGGAAAGGTCTGTGTTTATCATTATTTCTAAATGACATCAGAGAAAAGTAAAAAAATAAATAAATAAATAAAAAGGCTGCTTTCTACTGCCAGTTATCATTCTCAAAAGGTTAGAAGCCAACTGAGTACAGCAGATGTTCGCGAAGCTGGGGTCAGGACCCTGAAGTGTGATGCTTTTTAGATCAGTGGTTCTCAAACGTATGCGAGCTGGTGCTTGGGGGTCTGCCCAAAAGACTATTTATTTATTTATTCATTTATTTGTTTATTTTAACAATTCAATTTAGTTTATTAGATAGCACCAAGTCACAACAGAAATCATCTCAGGGCACTGAACAGAAACATTCATCTACAGTACTTAAAAAGTCATATATTTACATTATTTATCTGAGGAGCAGATTGCTTGGAGTTTAACTCCATCACAGACCTCTCCCCTTGAGCAGAGCTTCATTTGTAAACAGATCGATGCTGGAACACAAATAGGAGGTTGTCTAGTGGTGGTGGGGGGGGGGGGGGTCTGGGGGTCCTGCCCCAGAAAATTTAGGATAAAGTAGAAATGATTTCCTGCATTTTGGTGTATTGTAACATCGACATGTTTGATAAGACTGGGCTTAAGACTTTTTGATGAATCCTATAGTTAGGGTTGGCCTATTCTGCTGCTATAGTCTTAGGCTGCTGGAGGACAAATTGACCCCATTTCCTTAAATGAATTGTTACAAATGAATAGTCTGCATATGAAATTATTTCTGTCTCCTTCCTGTTCTTCTCAAACCCAGCTGGTCGAAGAAGATGGCTGCTTGTCTTGAGCCTGGTTCTGCTGAAGGTTCCTCGTGATGGAGTTTTTCCTTTCCACTGTTGCCTTTGTTTTTGCTCAAGGACCCACATATATACATATAGGATAATGTAAATTGGGCTGTCAGAGTTGCAACGAGTTTATGTTAGGTGGGTGAATGATCTGATCATCTGACTGTTGGTTGCAGTAATCCACATTATTAGCAGTAATAGAGGGCTCCAAACCAAATTTTGCTTAGGGCCCCATGGAGGTTTGGTCCGGCACTACACAGGAACCCGGTCTTGGTAGAAGTGAGAGCGTGAAGGGGGGCCGAGATCTGACTGTAGTTCTTGATGAATTTACGATAGAAATTAGAAAAACCTAAGAACCTCTGCAGCTGCTTTCTGACCTTTGGAGTGGGCCAGTCTAGAACAGCAGAGACCTTGGTGAGGTCCAAGGACGAAATTATGAAACCTAAAAAAGAAGTGGTGGACTGGTGGAAAAGCGTATTTTTTGGCCTTGACGAACAGATTATTGTGTAACAGTCTTAACTTTCACATGTCTCTTATGGGTTGTGAGACCTTTATATAATATGAGGTCATCGAGGTCAACAAACACGAATTGGATGACCATAAGGACTTAATTAATGAGGGTCTAGGAAATGGCGGTGACGTTAGTCAGACCAAAAGGCATAACTAAATATTCATAATGTCCAGAAAGTGTTGAAAAACTTTTTCCACCCATCCCCCTCTCTGATGAGGACCAAGTGGTACGCATTGCTTAAGTCCAGTTTGGTGAATACTGTGGAACCTTGGATGAGATCAAAAGCAGATGTCATGAGTGGCAACGGATATTTGTTCTTTATGGTAATTTTATTTAAAACCCCAGTAATCGATGCATGGTCTTAACAAGCCAGCCTTCTTGCCCACAAAAAAGAAACCTGCACCAGTTGGAGAGATGGCCTCATGACACCAGACTGAAGGGACTCGCTAATGTGTTTCTGCATGGCTCGACTCTCAGGACCAGATAAAGAGTATAGACTGCCTCTGGGGGGTGTTGAACCAGGGATTGGATCAAAGGCGCAGTCGTACCGTGTGTGGGGAGGCAAGGATGTGGCCTTGATTTTGTTAGACATCCATGAGGTCATTGTATGAACTTGTAACATATATTCAAGTAACATGCCTATAAAGGTTATTATTAAATCCATTACTAAATAAACAAAACACTTATATTAAAGATACATGCGATTTTATTAATAAAAAAAATAGATTTACTTGAAGCTGCTCTTCTGTTCACTATGGATGTCTATATGTCTAAATACAAATACTGTATTGATACCAAAGAGGGAATTGAAGCAGTAAGAGACATGTTCATCAAACATCCTGATAAAAGGAGACCTGATGAGGAGCTGCTCTAGTTGCTGGAGATAAATCGGACCAAGATCAACTTGGAGTTCAGCGGGATTTAATTTGAGAAATTAAAGGTACAACCATGAGCAAAAAGTTTGAGGACTTCTTGGACTCACTGAACACGCCTCCCTCCATAAAACTTAAAGCAACGATTGATTTCTTGGACACAGATACTTATAAAGGTCCACATGCCACATATAGGATGTTAAGAAAACCAACACGTATTATTACATAAAGACAGACACCACCTAAAACACACATTTGCTGTCATAGCTGGTGAGGTTTCACAGAACGTGCACACAGCAATCTGACTCTAAAGCTGCAACAGACGTGATGTTTTCAGCTTGGTCCACAAGAGGGGACTCAAGGACTTTCCTGGGAAAGTGAAAACATTCCTGCAGACCAGACCAACTGTTGTGGCCCCACGTTACATTTTGTGACAACCTGTTCTCTTTCTGCAGCACACAGAACATACGGACGACCCAAAATCCAGACACTGTATCTGATCACATGTGAGCAGTGTGGCTCACAGTACGTGGGCGAGACGAGCAACACCATGCTGACCAGACTCACACAGCATAGGTACAAGACTCAGAGGAGAAAAGAGATACATGCTCCTCTGCAGTGGTGGGATGTAACTAAGTACAAATACTTTGTTACTGTACTTAAGTACATTTTTCATGTATCTGTACTTTA
>JARVGV010001459.1:11383666-11394508 GCA_031762435.1 Hypsolebias longignatus | reverse complement strand
AGTACATATATATATATACATGTATATATATATATTTATACATGTATATATATATACATGTATATATACAGTGTATATATATACAGTATATATATATATATATAAGTATATATATACAGTATATACATGTATAAATATATATATGTATATATATATATACAGTACTGTATATATATGTATATATGTTTATATATAAAATTTATTTCACATATTGTTCTTTATGATTTATGGGGAAAAAGTACACTCCAAGTTTTAAATGCAGATGAACATGAACGGCCATCAGTGTCCCTCCTCGGGACCGGTGTTGGCCCGCGGGCCGTCAGACCGCTCTTGCATTTAAAGGTAATTTAAAGAAAAGCGTCTCAGTCGGACATGTTTCCCCTCCAGTCTTCTCGCACTTGTTGAGTCGATCCTGAGCCCTCCCCGCTGCTGCTCCGTCTATAAATAAGTGTCCTCTGTCCGGTCCGGTCGGGCTGTGTCGGTCCCGGTTGGTTCGTGACGTCAGCGACAGGGAACCGCCGCTCCGTCCATGAGGAGCTCAACGTGACTGCCCAGCGGGACAGCAGGGAGTAACAGCACCGAGATAACCCGCTCCGCTGCAGCCCCGGTGCACGTGCAGCACCACCAGACGACTTCAAAACACGGCTGCGCGCGTGACACTCGGCACGAGCCAACGATTCAAGAAAACAGAGCCTTTAATACAGTTAGGTGTTAACTGCAGGTTGTTGGTGCTGATTCATCACACTGGTTTTATTTCTGCTGCAGAACACATGCAGCTCAATCAGCAGGTGCTTGACATTTAAAATATTATACTTTTTTAGACATTTTCCCACCCACAAAAACAAACAAAAAAAAAAAAACAACTTTAAATTTACTGCAAAGCACTGAAATCTGCTTCAGCATATTTACTCTATTTTTTATTTGGGTTTTAATGGTAGGCTACCTATCAAATCCCTTTAGATAGATTTAACAAGTTTTAGCTTTCAGTTTTTCAGGGATTGTTCAGTTGTACCTAGCCTTTTGCTAGCTTTTAGCTACTTTTTTGCCTTTTGTTGTTTATAGCCTTTAGCTAGTATTTTTCTGCTATTTAATGTTTTTGCTGCTTCTAATGTTTAGCTAAGATTTTGCTTGTAACTTTTAGCTAATGTGCATGTTTTTAGCTTAAACAACTTCACTTCTTAAGTTTCAGCAGGCATTCAGTTCTGTGTTCAGTTTTCACAGAAAATATCATTTTACTTGTTGGACTCACTTTTGGAGTTGAGCTGGTTCAATAAACAACTTCAAGTTTTATTTTCATACGCCACAAGCTGCAACAAGTCGTTTTAAAAATAACCATCTTTATATTGTAATTCAGTTATTTGTCCTCTAGTCTGATTAATATTCTTATGTTTATTGTTCCTGTTGAAGCGCCATGTTTGCGCTTCATGCGTCCTGGTGTGGGCGGGAAACTGTTGCTCCACTTCCTGTCTGTGTAAACAGTCGGCTCTACAAACAAACAGGGCTCGTGAGCAGAGGAGCGTGGTGCTCCACGGGACTTGGCCCCGCCCCCGCCGAAGGAGTACTACACAGGTGGGCGGGGCTCCAGCAGCAGGAACGGGGGCGGGGCGAGGAGTTGAAAGCACCGTCCGACACGTGAGGCTCATGTGACGGAGCGGAGTCAGTTTCCTCGCGCGCATGGAGAGACGTGCCTGCAGTCACAGGGTTTATTTAACACGTCGTCACGAACCCACCCAGCTCTCACACGCGGACCGAGCCGACCTCAGAGCAGCTTCCCTCGGCAGCGCGAGCTCCGACCTCAGGACGGGACAACTCTTTACATCCGGGACGCTCGAGGAGACGAATTGATTTGTTTGTTTTATTTGAAGGTGCCGACACTTTTTTTCCCAGTTTCTTTTTTGTTTCACGCAAAATGGAGAGGATAACGAGCGCGCAGCCGCCTCCTTATGCACCCAAACACCCAGCACTGGACAGAGCGGACATGCACCGGTAATAGAGCACTGTATGATTTATACTTGTCTGTTTTTATTAATATTTTAAACAGAAATATTAAAAAGTATTTGTATTTCTTCTCCAAAGAATGGAGTTTCCTATTTACCTGTGCAAACCCAGGAGGGGAGTGAAGCGCGGGGACGAGTGTAAGGTAAGGTCCACTTACCCTGATGCATGCTCAATAATCCAGGTAGAAAAATCTAAAAAAGCTAAGTCTGGTCCTCTGGACATTCAAAAAACAAAACAAAGCAAAAAAATTGCTTTGTTTTGTTTTGATTTTTTGAATGTCCAGAGGACCAGACTTAGCTTTTTTAGAGGTAAGGTCCACTTGTTGAAGAGCACTCCTGCTCCTGTGAGGAGCTGCTCCTGACTGTTCCCTCTCACAGGAGACCTACAAGCTGCCGCACAGACTCATCGAGAAGAAGAGACGAGACCGGATTAACGAATGTATCTCTCAGCTCAAGGACCTGCTGCCAGAACACCTGAAGCTCACCGTGAGTTGAACTCGACTCTCCAACTTTCAGTAGTTCAGTCTGAGGAGAAGCAAAGTGTGCACTGGTGGTGATGTGCGTGGTTCACGCAGCTCCTCGGGTGTTGGCTCAGTCCAGCCGCAGTGCATTACATAAGAAAGATCAACATGCTTATCGAAGGTCTTCCTGTTTTAGACGCTGGGTCATTTGGAGAAGGCGGTGGTGCTGGAGCTCACCCTGAAGCACGTGAGAACCTTGAACGCCCTCCTGGAGCAGCAGCAGCAGAAGATTGTGGCCCTGCAGAAGGATCTGCAGTTCGGTGAGTTTGGTCGACGTCTTGTGGTTTGAAACCGTCGTCCTTCTCGTTGTTCACCGTTTCCTTCTCTGGTTCTCAGGCGATCACGGAGGTGACGGCGCCGACGGCAGTGAGGAGATGTTTCGCTCAGGGTTTCACCTGTGCGCCAAAGAGGTCCTCCACTATCTGGCCACCCAGGAGGCGAGCAGGGAGCTGAGCCCGTCCCGCGTCATGGGCCACATCCAGAAGGTGGCAGCTGAGGTGCTGCAGCCCGACGAGCCTGAGCGGGTGAAAAAGGCCGTGGAGCAGCCTGCCGCGTCCCCAGAGGCCCCCGCCAAGAACTGCGTTCCAGTCATTCAGAGGACTTACCAGCATGTGGGGGGGGAGCAGAGCGGCAGTGACACAGACACTGATAGTGGCTATGGGGGAGAGCACGACAAGCCCAAAGCCCAGTGGTCCGAGACTCATCGGAGGGAGGGGGATCTGAAAGCCCCTGCGCCTGAGAGGACCGCCGGCGTCATCAAGCAGGAGGGGGACGAGCCTCGGGCCAAGAGGTTAAGAGCAGACTCCTCTGAGGACGAGGTCCTCTCCGCGGTGGGAGCTCCTGGCAGCTATATGAGCTTCCCCCCCAATCAACCCCCATTCTGTCTCCCCTTCTACCTCGTCCCCCCCGCGACAGCGGCGTACCTACCGATGCTGGACAAATGCTGGTACCCTGGGGGCATGCCCGTCATGTACCCAGGCATGGGTGGCTCTGCAGCGAGCCTACCCCCAGAGACACTGACCCCATCTTTGGTGATGTCACCGAGGGCAGGATCCCCAGTACCTCACCACAACCCGGACCCCCCCGCTCTCCATAAAGCTTTAAGACAGGTCTCCCCTTTGAACTTGGACACCAAAAACTGAGCAGACCTGTTTGTCAGAACGTGACTCTTTGATTGTTGATGAGCAGACTGACCCCACAGCACAGCCCCTAATGGTCACCGCCGTCATTTACCCCCCATCTGGACTTAAAAGAGGAATTCAGTGGGCAACATGGGGGGGGGTTCCATGTGAAGGTTCTTTTTTTTTTGCATGCCTCTCAAACACTGAAGATGGTCTGCTGAAAGTAAAGAACGCACAAGTTTGAAGGTTGTAATGTTTTCTCCACACGTTTGATTGAATGTAAAACAGAATGTAAGCCCACCTCGCCGCACGTCCCCAAACTGTTCAGGTCTACTGCGATGAATTTAAACCTTTTTATTGCCAGCCAGAAGCCCCCCCCCCCCTCCTGCAGCTGCTGCTGCAGATCTGAACAACCTACGTTCAGTGTTCACCTCTCTCTTCTACCAAACCGGTTCTTAGCCGAGAAAGTCCCAAAATCAACATATCTGCTTCACAGCGAGCTGAGACGTTCCCAGAAACACGTCTCACCTTCGGGTTGTGTCGGACGCAGGAATTCACAAAGTTTCGAGAATTCAGGGAGTTGCCACCAGATGCATCGGTTTAATCTGTGGCTGACTTTTTATTTTTCTGATCCTGTGATATAATGTAATTAATATTTCGCTTGTACATTTTTATTTTTGATACGTGACCCACTGAGTGTATTTGTACATGTGTCGGAGGCCGAGGCAGCAGTTTGGTGTGTATACAGTACAGTAGGTTTGCATTCTGCCCACAGCTCCAGGTGAGGCCTTCATCTGAAACGCTTTTATTTAACACAACGACTGGAGTTTCAAACAAACCCGCTTTAAATCTTGTCTTTAGCAAAGAATGTAAAGTTGGAGAAAAAAACGTAACTGGATTTTTATTTCCACATGTAACACAAAAAGTTGTATATGTTTTGTATATAAAGTGTTGATATATATTAAAGTATTAATAAAGATTTTTGGTCCCTGTGGATTTGGTGTTTGGCCGCCAGCCGTCCTGACAGCTCCTCAACACACACTTACATAACGCTTACATAACCCGGAAAGCTGCACAGCCTCTGTAAATCAATAGCATGTCTTGGATTACAGGCTGTAACCAAACTCCAGAGGGGGTTTGAGGAAATTTGCAAGCGACATAAATCAATTTAATTTCTTTACTGTTGTAACATGAAGCTGTGCTAACTGCAGGAATAACTCATATCAGGATGAAAATGAAGTCATACAAAGAAAGAAGCTATAAAACAGATTTAATGTGGTTTCTGAGAACTTTATATTGTGTGAAAGTTTGACATTTGAACACAAAAAGCTGACATTAGTTCTGAATACAGAATACAAGTCTTTCAGGTGGTAATGACTGTCGTTAAAGTAATAGTGAAAATAAAAAGGACTGCGTCATGGCTGCAGTTCACCAACAACCTTGTCGCCCCCTGAGATATGTAGAAGTTTGTTTCGTCTCTTCTAATCACAACAGTTTTTTTGTTTTTTTTTCATTTGAATTGTACATTAGTAGATACAGTAATCTGCCTTCAAACATACTTTCCAGACCTACTATGACCAAAATGTACAGCTCTGGTACCATCTTGTGGAAGGACAGCTTCACTCCATGACAGTGTTAAGCTTCATGCCAAAAGAGAGCTAAAGATCAGAGTCTGCCCTCTACTGACCTGCTGCTGCTCATACCAAAAGATGTCCCTCTTTTAAAAAATAACTTCTTATCAATTCTGAGTTTCAGTTTGTATGAACTAAAGGGCTGCACAAATCATTTTTACAGGAAGGGCTGAGATTATTTAAAGGTACTCAGTGCAAAGGTTGAAATTCATTCAACCTTTATTTAGACAGGTTAATCTCATTGAGCCTCAGGGACTCATTTACAAAAAGAGACCTGATTTCTTAACAAAGAGTGATGACAGCAGTGGATAACAATGAAAACAATAGACAAAAGAGGCATACATTTTAATTTTTTTTTTTTTTTTTTTTTAAACAAATCAAAGCAAAATGGCAACCAATAGGACAGTCAAAAGGAAAAGAAGTGAAAATAAATAAAAAACATCTTATGATCTTAAGACGGTGTAGAAGACTAAAAACAGGAACATGTCTACACTGGCTCTTGCCAGAAACTTAGCAGATGTTTGAAGCCACTTAGAGAGGTCAAGGTCAAGAGCTTCAGATCTTTTTGCAGGATTTTCCAGGGAACAGGAGCGGAGTAGGAGAAGATCCTTTTGCCTAGTTCAGTCCTCACTGAGAGAACACTGCAGGTAATAATGTCCTGAGAGCGCTTGCTGCACTCGTGCAGAGACATGTAGGAGGAGATGTATGAAAGCAGCAGACCAAGAAGTGATTTAAAAATGAAAATGTACCAGTGGAAGAGTGCATGAAGTTAATGATGTCCAGTTAACCAGTGAATACAGGGTGCAGTGGTGGGTACTATAATCACAGCCAGTTGCAGTATGAATCTTAGTGCACCGTGATAAACAGCATCCAACATCTGCAAGGTGCTTGTAGGAACGTTCATGTAGATAATGTCACCGTAATCAATGCAGGGAAGGAAAGTTGCAGATACAAGGTGTTTCATAGCATTCAGTGTTAGACAGGATCTGTTTCTGAAATAGAAACCCAGTTTAACTTTCAGTTTCTTTACCACGTTTTCCATGTGGAGCTTAAAAGAGAGATGTGAATTGACCAAGATACCCAAATATTTATAGGAATCGACAAACTCAATACGGACACCCTTTGAGAATAAAATCAGAGGAAGAAATGATGGAACTGACTTCCTGTTTGAAAACAACATCACTTTGGTTTTATCAGCATTTAGGACAAGTTTGAGATTAAACAAGTCTGACTGGATGATGTCAAAGGCAGATTGCAAAAGCTGGAAAACCTTAGCAACTGTTTTAGCTCGACAATAAACAACTGTGTCATCAGCATATATAAATGTAAGGATGCGACAGGGATGCTCTGACCTACATTACCTATAAAGAGAGTGGGTCCTAAGACTGAGACTTGTGGTACACCATTGCTGACTGTTAAATAACTGGAGGAAACACCATTATGTTGAACACAAACATGAAAGAGCTGGTGAAGATTCTCAGTCATCCAGGACATGATAAATTCAAAAGATGTTCAATACAGAAACAACTGGACTTTGTTACAGGAAGACGTTTCGCACTTCATCCGAAGGGCTTTATCAATTCAAAGAAGCAGGTTTGGGAGAGAGTCTTTTAAAGGAATTACAAATTCTACTCCGTCAATATTTGAATTGGGAAAAATGTGATAAAAAGGCCTACAACTCAACAAAGGTATTGCAGATCACACTGTACCAACACAAACACCCCTCAGACTAAAAAAACAACAGCTGTTGTAAAATTTAACTGAAAAAAACAAAACACAACCATAAAGACAATAATAACTGAATGTGTTGAATCGATTCAACGTTCACGCAACGTTCGTTCTACTCGGCTCCCCTGTTCACCTCCCTCTCGCCCGTCATTCATCAGTGGTCCTACTGGACACTCAGCAATGGAAATGGTAAATGGACTGTACTTACTGTATTTAGTGCCTTTCTATCCAAACAAGATACTCAAAGTGCTTTACAACACAACCTGTGCCCTCTTTTACCTCCACACACGTTCATACAGCACTACGACATCTCTACAAAGATAATCTGAAGCTGGAGAGATTAATCAAAGCTTTATCACTTTCATACACCGATGGGACACATCGGAGGCAGTGAGGAGTCCGGTGTCTTGCCCAAGGACACGTCAACATGTGACTGCTTGTGGATTTGAACCCCCAACTCTTGCAAGGACAAACACTAACCACTCATCCACTTCTGCCCTAGTAATCAACTATCCCTGTCTAAACTCTGCTCAGCTTTTCATCCATTTGTCAGTTACTTGTCTAAGTTTTTGTTCCTCCACTTTCTGTTCAAGTGTTTGGGGAGTGGTGGTGCAGAGGTCAAAGAAGGTGAGCCTGTGATCGGAAGGTCGCCGGTTCGGCTCTCCGTACAGACGTCGTCAAATGTGGGTGGAAAATGTGAGGCACACACACTTGCCTCCACCTTTATTCGCCCCACTCTGGGTCCTTGAGCAAGGGCCTTAACCCCCGTCTGCTCCCCCAGGCACCCTAGATGGCAGCTCTCTGCTCCACACAGAGGGCTGTGGTAGCCTGGTGGTCTGTGGTTGCACCAGGAAGGACAGCCGGTGTAAAAACAATTGCCAAGTCTTCGTTTGAAGCAAAGCGTCTTGCCGCAGTACTTCTGCTTTGAAAGATTGATAAATGTGTTGAGCAGCCTGTTTCAAGCAGAACATCTTGTACGTCTATCTAAATAAATATATAATACTAATGTGATTTTTAAAAATCCATATAATGTTTGAAATTTTTGAGTTCATAGTTGTATAAAACAGTAGCAATCCACTTTCTTCTTGTCATGCTCAGATTAGTTGTTAGTCAGTCCAGTTAAAAATTAAACATTTCCTCCAAACTGAAGTCATTCAAAGAACAGCTGTAAGATAGTAATTGTTCATAACATTACACAAGACCCCATTTTTTTTAAATAGCCACTATCCTTTTAACAAGACAGCCTTCTTAGCACAGATGCTAACTGTATATGTACTGTACTGCACTTGGTTTACACTGCTATATTTCTTGACCTCTACATTTGAGCATAAGCTTTTTTCATATTAAATAGCTCTAAACTATTCTTGGATCATGCTGGTGAAGATTCTCAGTCATCCAGGACATGGTCAATTAAAAAAAATAAAGAGTAGAGTAACAAAGACCCTAAGAAACCCCTACTGTTAAGGTGTGATTTGTCAAGGTATCTTAACTCAGCCTTTATAAACTGAACCCCACACTCATTGCTCTTTGAATTGAGAAAGCTCCTCGAACGAAGAGCAAAACGTCTTCTGTTTCAAATAAAGTCCAGCTGTTTTTGTATTGAACTTTTTTTTGAATTTATTCTTGGATCAGAACTTACAGAAATGATTTCCTGGACCTGGAAACCAGCGGCCGATAAAAGCTGCCATCAGTCCTGGATTGATACCAATCTGAAAATACACACAAATGCTTTGTAAATATGAACAAATCTAATTCATTCTTAGTTTGGTCCTTTCTGACATGAATCATCCAACAATGGTCAATCTTACAATGACATAATCCAGGTTATAATCCAGCAGGTCTGGTAAAGTCTTTTTCATGACTTCCTCCTCCGTCATTCCTTTGAAGCGGTCCACTTTCCTTTTCACCTTCTTGAAGCTCTCATCAATCTTCTCCTGTTTTCCATCAGCCTGAGCACCTGCAGCCTTTTTGGGTTTTGGACCTGGTTTGGCTTTTGGCGCATTTGGGTCTTTGGGCGTTTTTGGTGCCTTGGCCACTTTTGGGGGTTTGGGTGCACCTGGTTCCTTGGGTTGTGCTGGTCTGCCCCGTTTTTTAGCTGGGGCTGGGGGGAAAAAAAAAAAAAAAAAAAAAAATAAAATAAATAAATAAAATTTTCATAATTTTATTTTTCCCTAAATGTGGGTTAACTGCTATTTTGACAAGTTTTTATACCTTATAATTCCTTAACAATACTCCACTGGGTAAGAAAAGTCCTTATAAACCAGAAAATGCTCTAAAAGATTTTCAACTAGCCAAACATTGATATGGTCATCAGTAACACATATAAAGGTTTCTGTAAGCTCATACTTAGTAGAAAAAAACAAAAATGTGTTTACGTTTTTATGAAATATGACAATCTAGTGGTAACTGCAGATCTGCAGGTGATATATGTTCAGTTCACACAAAGTACAAACTCAGAACAAACACTTAATATTTTATTTAAAAAAGCATTGCAGTACGTTTAGTCAGGTTGGCCGGTTCCATCAAATCCATTTTGGGTTCTGGGTTTGCCATGTGCTCATTTGCTGCCTCTCCAATGTGATTCTCTGGGTAGTGAAACTGGTGGTTTGGGTCACTGCTTGCGTATTGGGCCTGGAGAGCTTGAAACTGCTGGGCAGAGCGAACCCTGTAGTAGAAGAGTAATAATAATGAAATGTAGGATTAATTACCAACACAACAAGCAAAATGGCTGAGGGATGTGCTGTAGGACTTAAGCAGAATTTAGCCAGCGCATTCTGTTACGTATACACCTTTGTGTTTTAACTAATTTCAAAAATTTACTCCCAAGGTGATGAATGGATAATTCATAAAAAGGGAAAACAACTGACTAAGTCTCATTACAATTTCAATCTCATGCACAATAGAATTTAATAAAATCTCAATGTGCAATATTTGAATTCAAAAATACCTCTTTTGAACCATCTAAACATAATTAATACATAAAAAAAAGAAGTAATGGCTAATCTTGTAAAAAGATTGATTTTTTTTTTTTTTTTCAGTGAACAAATAATTAATGATCAAAAAGGACCAAGATCATCTTATGATGAGAAAAACAAGTTAGCTGTTTTGAAACAGAGAATATGTTCATTCCTGATCTCAGGAGATAAAATAGAGCTTGAAGTATTTGTTGAGAATGACTCTCAGCTACTACCCCACCAATTTTAGCTCAATATGTGAGTTTTAGCCATTTACGTGTTGGCTAATGTCAATTAAATGTGGTGGCCAATGTGAATTAGGGTGAATCCAAACGTTAATCCGTTGGAAGTGTGCATCTTTTTCTTTTTCATTATTTTCAAGAATTTGACACTGTGGATCAGAACATCTTGTGTCATAAGCTCTCAGAAATTGGTTTCTCAGATCACACCATTGGTTGGTCCTCTAACCATCTTTCAGGTCGGAGGCAATGTGTTCAACATAATGGTACTTCCTCAATTTATTCAACAGTCAACATTGGTGTACCACAAGGTTCAGTCTTAGGACCCAACCTCTTTACAATCACAAAGGTAATGTACCGGTAGGTCAGAACATCCCTGATGTATCCTTACATTTCCATGCTGATGACACAGTTGTTTATTATCAAGCTAAACGTTGATAAGGCTTTCCAGCTTTTGCAATTCGCCTTTGACATCATCCAATCAAATTTGTTCTGTCTCAAACTTGTCCTAAATGCCGATAAAACCAAAGGGATGCTTTTTTCAAACAGGAAGTCAGTCTCAGCAGTTCTTCCACTGATTTTATCCTCAAATGGTGTCCCTATTGAGTTTGTTGATTCCTATAAATATTTGGGTATCCTGGTCGACTCACA
>JARVGV010001459.1:11276746-11286868 GCA_031762435.1 Hypsolebias longignatus | reverse complement strand
TATACTAGTCCTACTTCGCAGTTTTTCTAGTTATTGCGAGGATTCAGGGTACAGATCCCGCGATAAACAAGGGACGACTGTATACTGTATATTATATATATTTATATATATTATAAATATATGTATATACAGTACTGTATATATATTTGATGATGACCTATTTTGCAGTATAAGAAATATGTTTAATATTAGGATCAACTCATCTGTTATATTTCTCATAATTACCTGAGTAAGAAAATTGTAGCTTTTAAAATCTCAAACGCAATTTAAATCATATTTCTGTAAAAAAACAAAACAAATTACTATATTAACAAGGACCCACCAAGACACAAGTTAAGTGCTTCTGTCAAAAATCATTGAATCACAGTTTCTGCTCTTTTGAAAGCATGTTCTGTCAGCAGGTGCACATACTAACTTGTCACATTTGGCAGCACCACAGCACTGTTATCTGGAGTATATTAGATCAGAGCTTTACTTTGCACTCCTGACTGGCACATTTTTCAAAGTCAGTTTTGATAATAAAAGCAGACATGAGCTGGCACAACACATCTTTCAAGTGCACAAAGGTTCTTCATCAGCTGTAAAATTTTACCCCGAACGACTCTAAAACACCTCTGGAGAATATTTCTCCTCAGGTTTAGCATAATGAAACTTTGGGGAATGTATATACTCCCTACAAATGAATTCAGGAACCGTGTATAATTAAATCAGCCTTGCTATTATAGAAATATTATCATACCCTTGTGGTCGCATTAGTATAAAGAGCAGGAAACAGGTTAAAGTGCTTGACAAACAGAACGCTGCTCAAGACTACTGAACAGGAAGCCAAATCTCCTCAGGAATATTAATCTAGTGTCATGAAGTCCTGCATTAAACTGATATTAAAAAGATAGCTAGCACATCCAAAACCCCCAGATGTTGGAAACATAATTAATGAATTAAACAAGAACCCTCTCGCTGTGTACCTAAACCTGTCCTCTCCCCCATCCATCTCTCATCCATTTTCCCATCCCTCATTTCATTCACCCGCATTTCAAACGAGAGGCATCTTTGATTAGCAAGACAAAGAGTATGCTTTAAATAAAAAGACCATTTACAAGTCAGACTCTGAAACGACACACTAATTTGTGATGAGAGGACAGAGCTGGCCTGTAGCACAATGACGCAACAGCTCTATTGTTAGTAAAATGAACACCTGGCTGCCAGAGAAGTGCTAAATCACTACTGTGTGTTCAATCACACCTGAGGCTCACCACCCAAACTGGCACAAAACAGAACATTACATTGCAGGCTGCCTGGATATAAAGAGCATCCGTACCACCGAAACTCCCTTTTTCCTATAATCCACCAACAAACGGTGCGTCGGTTTCACTTAGTGTGTGCTTCTGCAGTGTGTCATTACAAAAACAGCTGCATTCTGTTTTCTTGGAGTCAAATGACTGAGAATGAAACATCAACGATCCTGGTTATACAAAATTGAAAGGATGGAAATAAAATATGAGGATTTCTGACAGCGTGTGTATTGTGTTATTTACACAAAAGTTGATCAGGGCGAAAGAAAAGTGAAGGTTTGAAAAGATAACCAGATCACTGACAGGCCATCTGCTTTATTACCTTCAGGTTGCAACAGAAGCAGCAGTTGACTGATGCCCCATGGACCCTGCTAGTCAGAGAAAACCCTATGTTCCCTATGTAAAAACCCTAAACACTATGTTCGTTTTTGCAAACAAAATGATAAATATATGAAAATTTCATTCAAAGTCATTTTAAAATTGGCGCTGTGTGTGTGGACCTTTAGTGCTGAACTTTTAAGAAAAGTTAATGTTTAGTGTGTAGTGCTTGGAAAATGTGATGGGGTGACTCTCAGCTACTACCGCACAATACATTAGCTCAGTATTTGTAAAACTGGCTGAGTTTTAGCTGCTTTTTGTGTTTTTAACTGTGACTTCACCAATTCATTCACATGGAATTGGGTTGACATCTAAAGTTAATTAGTTGTTTAAAATAAATGCTTTCTGCAATTTAATTAAAATTGTGATTTTGCTAACAAATAAATACAGTATAAAGAATAATCCAAAATTTACAAGCAAAAGTTTAAAAACATATTTTGCGCCATCAATTAGCTTGGAATATGAGTTGTTGATGGATTTCAGCTACTGTCATGTTAATGTTTAGCTCAGGGATGGCTTGCTTGGCTGTGGCAGCCATCTTGAATGTGGATGACTACAAAGGTTAGTTAACTGTAGAGGTCAATTCAACATTTCTTATTGTTTAAAACCCATCAAGTGGTTTATTGTTTATTTATTTATTTATTTATTTTTAACACACACACAGCTAAGGTCAAAACATTATCTAAATTTTTTTATTTGCTGTGAACAAATAATGTCAGTTTATATAAATAAATGTAAATCATACCTGACACAAAATTATACAGACATACAACAATTCTCATTTTCATCTGTTTTTATATCAGTGAAAATTTGAACTTGGTTTTAATATTGTTTCCCTGCTCATCTCTAACACATGTGATTCATGTTTAATTCAGTGCTGTGTCAAACAGTAAGAAGAGCAAAGTTTACAGCAGGAGGGGGATGGAGGGACCAAAATTCTTTAATCACTCCGGCATGAAGTAGCTGTTTAAAATTAATATTTAAAAGTTACAGAGTCTCCTTCACAGACATAAATATTACATGTTCATCTTGAGACACTTCCGATTAGCAGCAACAAGCTTGTATACTGGTACAGTTAGAAGAGATCTAATTTAAATTATTGAAACTTGATTCTAAAATCCACGTTGTAACAAAAAAAAAAAGGCTGATTTACTGGCATGCTGTTTTTGCAATCACGTTTGCTAAAGGTTAATTTTTAAAAAGCCTCTGGTTTTATTCAGTCCATTGGTTGCCATGGCCACACATTTAAGTGAACGATGAGCTGAGCTCTGCTAAAAGTAGCATTAGCATAGCTCTGATCTAGCACATGAAAGCAAGGCTTGCCTCACCCCACTGCAGATGCTTCCTTGGTCTAGACACACACCATGCTGGCAGAGAATCCCTCCTTTTAAGTATGGGTTGGTTGCTATGGATACCACATATTCAACACCAGTTTCTATTATTCTCCAAGTGGTAATGTGTGAAGGCCACACCACCTCAGAAATCCAACATAAATCATTAGAAATGGGAGCTTTGAACCTCCTCATCTGGTGAAATGTTACCGCTTGAAGGTCACCATCAAACTAGATGTTATTAACCTCATGTTGTCAGTCTTGACACACATAGAGGGCTTTGAATGCAGCACTGACTGAAGACATCATCGGGTTATAAAGAGTTTGAATAAACGAACACATTAGGTCCAGAGTTATTACATTTTTTTGTAGTCATGCAGGGTCTGACTATAAACCTGGTCACATGCTACAAAACCAGAACATCTGAATATTTAAACTGAAATGTTTGCTTGATCCTCCTCAGTGTTCATATTGTTGTTGTTGTTGTTATTATTATGCATTTATTTATTTATTTAAATTGTTTTTGTTCGATTGTTCTATGCAAACGGTGACCCTGAGGCGCTTGGTGGTGATGGCCAGTCTCCAGCGTCCAAGAGGTGGTTTCATTGCTTGGGGTCCAGTCTGTCAGACTGGTGCAGCGCTTCCTGGACCTGGTGAAGGAGAGGATTGCAGCTGGAGAGAAGCATCTTCTGTAGCTGTGGTCCACGGGGAATCGCTCGCCTGACCCAATGGATCCTTTCCCAGAAATCCACTTGGATCTCTGCAAAAGACAGTGGTCCTCTGGTCCTCTGCTACGCAACACTGACCCAAAAATAGACTTGGGCAGAACGGGTCCAAAAGTACTTTATAAGACTTATGTTAAGATCCTGAACAAGACAATTCTGCACAACAGAGCTGTCAGTGTGGGGCAACAAGCTCAGAGGTCAGAAGCCCCAGTGGAGGACTTTCTACAAACCTCCGACAAAAAAACGGACTGGCGATCTTCAATGGAGGATCCTTCACGGCGCCATTGCAACAAACTCTTTTTTTTTGTCAGTCATCAATCCTGAGGTTTTAAACGAGTGTCCTTTTTGCAGTTTGTCTGAGAGTGTCTTTCATGTTTTTACAGAGTGTGTACGGCTGACAGCTCTGTTTAATCTAATGACGAGGATCTTTAGCCTTTTTGACACAGTATTCACCAAATCTCTTTTTATTAATGGAGAACATCACAGCAAAGCCACAAAGTTTAAATCCCAACTTTAAACTTTTTAGTGGCCAAAGCAAACATGGCTGTTTACTTGTCTCGCAGGAACAGACTGCAGGCTGGACCTCAAATTGATGCTGTGGCTCTGTAGAAGTTCACCGTCAAGGCCAGACTGGTGTTGGAGTTTTGCTTCCACAGAGACACTGGACACCTGGAGAATTTTGTGAAATTGTGGGGATTTAAGAAGGTTTTATGCTCCGTTTCTGATCAGGGACAACTACAATACAACAAGCTCCTCATGTAAATATTTTATTTTAAGTTGTCCTGATCACATTTTTAACATTGTTGTGTTAACTTATAGAGTAAATAAAGTTTTGTTGAAAATCAAAAATCTTTGTCTTCTCCGTCGTCTTCTTTTCAAAACAATTTGTGCACTTTTCAGTTGGGATCTCCAATTGCCTTGCTTTCTATTTCCAAAATCTATTATTTTATTTCAAAAGTGGATTTTCTTGTTGTTGAAGATGTCAGACAGATTTTGAAGTGCATTTTTTTTTTTTCTCTGCTCATTTTCTGCTTCAACTCTTCTCACAGCAGCAGTAAAAATTCAAGAAGACACTCAAAGACACATGGGCATTCTTCATTATCCACACAGGACCAGTGATGCGAACAGTTTTATTGTTTCAGCCTTGTCTCCAAACCACTGGTTTGTTTTTATAGAAATAGAAATAGAAGAATAGAAATAGAAACAGCCTTTATTGTTCCACGGATGGGAAATTCAAGTGTAACAGCAGCAACAACAACAACAAAGATAAAAAGATTCACACAAAAGTCCCTAAATGTTAAGAACAATATGTAAAGAAATAAGATGAACAGTATCAATAATAATGTTCAATATGTATTGGAACATTGATAAAGACAGAATATTTATAGTACAGTAGTATAGGCAGTGTGTGTGTGTGTGTTTTAGCAGAGGTCAGCATGTACCGGTATTTAATCCTTAATGAGTTTGTTGGGAGCAGTGATGGTTGTAGAGTCTAACAGCTGCTGGGAGATGTGGACACCCGAGACATCCTTTTGTAGATGATGACACAAGAGCCACTTCTTGCCTAACCTACAACGAATAAGACAGATGCATCAACAAATAATGTTGATTAGATGCTTCCATTTATGTTGTAGATGCCAGTTCTTCAACCACAATCAAACCCTAATATATTGTATTATGTCAGTGAACAGACAAAGCTGATGAACTGTAACATCATCCTAAATAGAGCAGAGCAAAGTCATCTCAATATTACAACAATTTTTTAAAGGTCCACTGACATGATGTTTGAACTTTGCATAAAATGGCACAACATATATATCTTGTATCATTCAGCTATGTTCGTTTTTGCAAACAAAATGATAAATACATGAAAATTTAATTCAAATGCACCCAACTGTTGTGTTTCAGAGAAAACAAGCTGGTCCTGTTGCCACTTGGACATGAAGCAAAATGTAAGTCTGCAGGCTTTGAGTGAACAGGTGAAGGAAGCCTGTCTTGGTCTGAGTGATGTGTATGCTGCTGCACCTGTTCTTGTTTGCAGCTCTTGTTGTGGGACTCTTGTGATCCTGAGCCATTAATGTGTCAGCTGCACATTTTAAGTGCTTTCCCCACCCAAATGATATTAATATTCACTAAGGCTGAGATGGCCCGAGGCCCTTAGATCAGCTGACACCAGGCAAAGCAGAAAGTTGCTTTTAAATGCTAAAAATAATGATTAAGTATTACAAAACACCTGGCAACTAACATCATAATTATCATTTCACTTTTCTCCTTTTAGGCTAATCAATCAATCAGTTTAAATTAGCTTCAGGCATACATGTCACCACATAAAACTGCTACGCATCAGAGTTAATTTCCTTTTCACATGCAACATGGAGAAGAAGAAATTTCCTTGTCCAGTCAAATGTGAGACAGATAAAATATCAATTAATTAAAGAGAAATGTGTGGATGAAAGTCAGCAGATGTCTAAGAATAAATATTATTTTACATTTCTGAAAAACTATGATAAACCTTATGAATGTTTTCTCAGTCAAAACAGTCCAGCGCATTGCCACTACATTACACTGGTTTAACACAAATAAGTTGTTCTTAACCCTAAACAGATTTATTTCTAGTCAAATATTCAATAAGATCCAACAAACCACACACAAAAAAAAAGGTAAAGAAATCCCCTTTTATTAACTGAAATAGAAATGTTTGGACAACATACACATTTCTAGGTTTGTTAAAAAGTTTATCCTTGTTAAGTTTATGAAAATCTATTGCTTAAAAGCCCCTTAATAACTGAAAATAAAACAAAAATATACACAATTGTCTAGATTTTTTTAAATAAGAACATGAGTTGTTTTGAAATTTCATAAATGTGTCAGATAGATGAAGTCATTTAAGATAATTTAGGATCATTTAGGATCATTTAGGATCATCTAGGATCATTTAGGATCATTTAACATGAAATAATTTGTTTCTTGTTAATTGACTCAGTTAATCGTCTGTCAGATTTAACAATAAAAATGGTCACATTATGGACATTAATGTAACTGTGTTTGTGTGAGCATTTGTGTTTGTATATCTGTTAACAAAATAGGCCATGAACCTAACCATTTGAAATTGTACCAGTTATGGATATGGATATATAAAATACTAAAAACAAATGGTATAACCAAGTTACCACAAACCACAAGTTACCAGTTACCACAAATTATTTTTATTTATTTTTTAGTATTTATTTTTTTTAATAAAGAGCTTCTACAATTCTTAAGCAATCATTTGGATCTTTTGAATTGAGGTTTTAATAAACATTTAATTTCTTAACTGTTATAATATGTGGACAAGCCTTAGTGAGCTAATGGCTTGTCCAAACCAAATAAAGCACTTTTTTCTTGACAGATGTCAAAGAACTATTAACAACAGATAAGATATTAATTGTTCTCAACTTGTTCACTGTCCCTTTAAGAGGAGACTGAGGTAAAGGCAGTCTCATGGTGCTCTGATACATATTCACCCCTGCTGCCTCAGAAATCTTGGTTTGATAGCAGCTCCATCAATGAGGTATTACTGACATGTGGCAGATTTATCAACAACCACCTCATTGTCCTGCAGCGATGTCCTGCCAGAGCAGGGCTGAAACCAACCAATCAGCTGTGGCCGTTAATGAGCACTGTCCTCCAGTATCCCTCTGCTGTCCACTCAGGTATCTCATTAGCTGTGGGGTTGTGTGGTATGTGAAGCAGGTGGGCTGCCCTGCTGCAGACGCTGACGGACGTCTCCTTTTATCTCAGGTTTCTTTCATTAATGAGTTTCAGCCTCATGCAGAGAGTTCAGGAGGAAAAAGAAGACTCAGCCACACAGCTGCCATTTTATACAAACATGTTCTGCTTAAGAAAACAGAAGCGAGGATGAAACTGAAGCTTAGATAAAGACACGGAGAACAGCACAATATTCAGCAATGATTTATTGATTCGTTTTGTCAGAGTTATGACCTCTCATGCATACACCAACATATTTTCCCACACACTGACCTCACACAGTTGGTGCACACATGTTGCATGTTACAGAGGTTTGTGATCGTGTCTTTGAGCTGTGGAGCAGCAGCTCAGTCATGCTCTGCAGGACGTGGACAACTGAGATGCAGACCTGCAAAGATCCCATTCAGGTTTTATGATTACCTTCATGGAAAAACCATGTATGAAGCTGCAGCGTGTGGTGGATTCACTAAAATCAACTGTACATTAGTTTGATAAAGTTCAGAGTTGTAAATCAAAACAATGTATACAGTAATAGGTTTAGACCTCACCAATTACATAAAAATGTAAGAAAAGTAGACTTTTTACAGTTCCTGTATCCATCTACTGCTGAGTTGAATGCCTTTATTATCTTTGACTACAAATATGATGATGCTTTTCTCCATGTCTTTGTGTGATTGTTTGTCTGTTAGCAAAACATCCCATGGACTACGATTGTTGCTAAAACTCTCAGAACATAATAACTGGATGTACAACTGATCAACTGTGTGGAGTCAGTCCATTTCTAGATGCTTCCCATCTGATCAGGCTTAGCCAACATAAAAGTGGTCATAACTTAGACAGTTTACCAGTTGAAGAGCAAAACTTTGGTGTGGTAGTAGCTGAGCATCATTCCCAACACACACTCTGAACAGTAACACAACTCACAATGTTGCACAAGACTGCCCATAATGGCCTTTACAAGGTTTGATCAAATGTTGTAAATTTTTATATCATATCATAGGATGATGATTTAGCGTAAAACTTTAGAATGAAAGGAAATAAGAGATCTGCAGTCCTTCAATGAATAGCTTAAATAGTGTCTTCATGCTGTGTTGTTGCACTTATGAATAATAATCAACCTAAAGTTGATTTTTTTCAAGTAACTAATTACCAGCAACTGCTTTAATGCAAATATACAATTTATTGAGTCAGAAAATGTGATTTTAACCAAAATAATATTTACATTTTAACACTTCTTCAAGCACATTTAGTCCATAAGGTCAGATGGGGAGCAGCATCACCCCTTCAAAAATTATCCTTCAAAGTAGTTCCATTTCTGTCTGCAGTGATCAGAACTGCAAGCAGGTCCAGTAGAGTCTCACTGGGGCAGAAGTAACTCTGGATATGGTGTGGGAGGTGTCTGTTTCTTTGATTTAGTTATTAGACCAAACTGTTTTCATGAGACACAACCTCAGCCTACAGGAGGGAGACAAAACGTGAACACCTTGTGCACCAAAAAGCAACAAAATAAATATTAGACAAAAAAAAAAAAAAAATCCTGTAATTGCCACTTTATTGTGCTGAAGGAGTCTGAACACCTGAATGATCTTAGGAGCTTTGCTGTCGGGGGCAGTTGACCCAGGTAGGGTCTGGTAGCGTCTCCCAAGGCAAATTGATCCTAGATGACAGGCCAGACAACAAGTGATTCCAAAGACTCAAATGGACAGACAAAGTCAAGGAGATCAGTGTCCATTGTGGGACCCACCCTGGAGCCAGGTCTAGGAGAGGGGCTATTAGGCGAGCTCTTGGTGACTATGGGGCTTGGTCGGGCTCTTTCTCTGCTATTTGCAGCTATGTGGTCCTGTTGGCATCATCTTGCTGTGATCTGCAGCTCTCACTGGAACGGTTTGCAGCCGAGTGTGATGCAGTTGGGGTGAAGATCAGCACCTCCACATCTGAGGCCATGGTCCTAGTCAGAAAAGGGCAAAATGTCCTCTCCAAGTTGAGCGTTAGCTTCTTTCTCAAGTGGAGGAGTTCAAGTATCTTGGGGTTTTAATCACAAGTGAGGAAAGAATGGAGCGGCAGATTGACAGATCGGTGCAGCATCTGCTGTATTGCTGACTCTGGTCTGTTGTGGTGAAGAGGGAGCTGAGCTGCAAGGTGAAGCTCTCTGTTTACCGGTCAGTCTACATCTTACTCTCACTTATGGCCACAAACTTTGGATAGAGACAAAAAGAACGAGATTGAGGATACAAATGGCCAAAATTATTTTTCTCCAGTTGGACTCTCCCTTAGAGATAGGATGAGAAGTTCAGTTATCTGGGAGAGACTTGAAGTAGAGCCACAGCTTCTCAACATCGAGAGGAGTCAGTTGAGGTGGCCCTGGCATCTGGTAAGGATGCTTCCTGGGCATCTCCCTAGAGAGGTGCTTCACGCATGTCCAAATGAGAAGAGGCCCCTGGGAAATACCAGGAGACACTGGAGAGACTATGTCACTCAGCTGGCTTAGAAACACCTTGCAGTCCTCCCAGAGGAGCTAGAAGAGGTGGATGGAGAGAGATGTCTGGGCCTCCCTGCATAAGCTGCTGACCTCGCGACCTGAATCCAAAACAAGCAGAAGATAATGGATGGATGGATGGATGGATGGATGGATGGATGGATGGATGGATG
>JARVGV010001459.1:11170542-11184094 GCA_031762435.1 Hypsolebias longignatus | reverse complement strand
CGGTATACGGCCGAATCGGTATACGGCCGAGCCGTTAGAACGGATCTCGGCCGTAAACCGGGGACTACCTGTATTTTTAATTTTTACACAGAAACCTACTTTGTACTTGAAAGTGGCAGAATTATCTATGACCACTTTTCAGGACTTTTTCCAGGATGTATCATCATCTTTTTGTCTGCTATACAAGAAAGCCAACTAGCATGTGAGTTCTTTGCAGAGCTATAATTTAGTCCTAAAGAACGACAAATAGGGTTGGGTTTTGTATGACTCTCTTTTGATTTGATCTGCAGTACATACAGCCATGTGGATAAAATATGAGGAAAATTTTCATTGGAGGGCATTATTCAAATTTTAAACATGATAGAATTCATATAGGATGCATGGATGTAGAACACACTGTGTGTTATCAGATGACTGAGATTAGGTTCCACATGTTTGTTTCATGTGCAGTTCTCTGTAGGGCGTGTTGTTGCTTCTTGCTGCTCACACTCCCCCCTCAGCTGACAGATGGTCCCATCCAGCTTTACTCTGACAACAAACACTCACTGAGGAGTCGCTGACAACCTGTTTCAAGAAGGACTTTAACTGGCCCTTGTATGTGTGGGTGTGTGTGGGTGTGTAATATAGTCTTATTTGCACACACAGGGACTCATCATTCAACTTAAAACTCCAACACAAATAATCACACGGTCTGACCACATGGCTTTCCAGTGCACAAAACTCTGACAGATGCCAATCACTCTGCTAACCTGTAAACATTCCTTTGGTGGGCACATTTATTAAATCAAACTATACAAATATAGCGAGTTTAATGCTGTTAATCTTTGCTTATTGATGTAACCCTGTGTTAAATTTAGAACTGGCCTGAAAGCCTGGTAAGATCAGATTCCTCAGAGAGTCTGTTTAAAAAAGTTCAGAGTTGGTGTTTATTTTAAGACCCAATGTTGGACAAGTTGATGGCGAGGCATGGTCGGGTATCCAGCGCTCCTCGTTAGAAATACCTAAAAGCCTTGCAGGAAGGGTTCTCGGTAGCTTCAAACACAGACAAAATGTCTACATGAAAATAGTAAGAAAAAATATGACATATCAGTACTTTTAAAATCTGGAGGGGGGCGGGGGGGCACTTGTGAAAATTTGAGCTGGATTCATACTCCACAAGAAGTCAAGAAATCTGCTCTTTCCTACATAGTTGCAGTTTTTGCAACATGAACATATGAGAATCTGCATCACAGATAGGACTCTAGGAAGCTCTTCCTCTTCCCCACACTGTCAAAATTGAGATTTTCCAATCTAGGTATCCAGTCTTCTGTTCCTGTACTGACATGTGCTTCCCTTTCCATGACCAGACATTTAGTGTCAAGACATGTTGTTTGGCATTTGCAAATTTGTCATAAAAAGACCACCACTCTTTCTGACAGGCCGTACAATATCAAGCACACGTAGCGACTATGGCCCTATGCTGCCCGACTGAGGTGTACTTTCATACGACCAACACAACTGCAGAGAGCCACTTGTGTTTCCACACTTTCTCTGTGTACAAAACATTATACTGTACTGTAATCTCTTTACACAAAATCTTCACCATTTGACTATCTTTATAAGATTATTATTTTTTAACAACATGGGTAGCGGCTCCTTGGTGAAGCAGTTGAAGCAAAATGATATCATTGCATTTCACCCACTTTTCCACATAACCATACCCTTAACAATGTTATTTCTTGTCACAATAATTGACCTATAATGGTGAATGGACTACTTTTATTAGCGCTTTTCTATCTTATCAAGACACTCATTGCGCTTTACACTAATTTACCCATTCATACAGCACTCTACTATATACTGTATTTACAAAGACTGATCAGTGTTTTGGATCACATTCATACACCGATGGGACACACATCAAAAGCAATGGGCTGTTCAGTGTCTCTCCCAGGGACACTTCAGCGTGAGACTACTGGTGGAATTGAACCCCCAACTCTTGCATTGGAGGACGACTGCTCTAACCACTCAGCCACAGCCACCCCTCTATCTGTGAGAGAAAACGTTTTACCTAAATGATGTGTCAAGAATGGACTGTCAGAGCTCCTAAGAGAACAAAATGACACAACTTTGTCATGCAACAACTTTATGTCAGCATGAGTACTGGTAGATTTTGTTTTTATTTTCTCAAAGTATGAATTCAGCTTTAAGGCCCGACTACCCACATGGCCACATTCCCTTTATGGCCTTTTTGGAGACACCTGTTCAATAACTGTCTGTCTCAGCCAAACTGAGCTGATCCTTGGGTTTCTTTCCACCACATTTTAGATAAACGATCAATTGTAAAGTATGGTCACATGCTGGTTTGGGCTAAATCTGAACACTTAAACAGGACTTTCCTGCTCTTTGAGTGAACATTGTTTGTCCAACAATAAGTGGATACCATTCGCTCATGCCTCTCCTTATAGGCTGCGAAGTAGTGTGTTTGTCTATGGTGGGGCAAGTGATCTCTGTTGTTGTAGCAGTGACCTCTTTGGCCTGCCAGATTGTGGCTGCTGAACTGAGAAGAAACATATTAAACACTCCAGCACAGAGTTGATGGGAGACTGGGTTACTAACTTGTGAAAATGTGTCAGCTGTATGGTAATACCAAAGACGTAAACTACTCTGACCTTCAAATGAGTGTCCAAAAAGAAATGGAACAGTTTAAATCCATCAAGTTGTCCATGCTTTGTAACCCAATTCTGTCTGATAAAAAAAAAAAAAAAAAACATCACACTGGTCAAGTTTCTGTACTGCTTTTTCTAACTTCATGCTGAAAGCCCCAGGTTCCAGTAATAAGAGACCTTCTTGATCCTTTGATCCACTCAGGAGGTATTAAGCCATCAACACAGTGTGACAGACACTCTATAGCACTTGTTTCTAGTGTGTGGTGTTAAATTACAGGTTGCTGGTGGAAAATCATCAGATACATTCATGTGGCTATGCAGAAGAGGCATGATGAATGTGTCAGTTCTGTGTGAATAAGTAAATTTGTATCCCCAACTGCAGCTGTCACTAATGAAAACCTGTCTTCCTTCATAAAGAGCTGAGGTCCACCGGCACAGCCCATCACTTTGCCTACCTCCTGAATGCATCCGACTACCGTATCCTGCGTATGGACGAGGACCATGATCGCATGTACATTGGCAGCAAGGACCATATCCTTTCCCTAGACCTTCATGATATCAACAACAGCCCACATATTGTAAGACATTTCTCAAGCTACACCCCTTCTCCCTATGATTTCATGACCAAAACATTGGAATGTAAGCTGAGATAAACTAGGTACATTTACTTCAACGATCATAGAAGCTTTCTCCAGGCCAAAATGTTCTGTTAAACTGTCCAGGCAGCAGTGTTCTTATTTTATTCTCAGGTGTTTTTTTTTTGTTTTTTTTTTGTTGGATTATACATTCTTTGTTTTGTGTCTATTGAATCACTGTAACCTGTTTATGGCAGTTCCAACAGAACCAATAGTACCCTTGGTGGATGACAGTTTTTCAATTTTAATCCCGAAAAATCCAATGAAACACCAATGTATAATGGGTTCAACTGTAACAATGAATTGTCCTCTGTTTGCCTCTTTCAGATCCATTGGCCAGTGTCTGAACGAAGAAGGATGGAATGCCTCGTGAGTGGAAAAGATGCCAGTGTAAGTACACGTAAAGACTGCACTTATATTTTCAATAGGGTCATTACATACCTTCAGTGATTCCAGAGCCAAAAAAAAATAAATAAATACATAAAAAAAAAAAAGTTTTTATAGATCCCATCAAAACTAGACAATTCCTTCAGTTATGCCCTTTGGTTTAAAAGTATAGAACCTGATTGAATAAGAGCCACCTGTAGGATTCAGACCTGCTCTATTATAAAACTGGTTCCCTCCTGTCTAGCCAAGCCAACATGCGGGGGGGGGGGGGGGGGGGGGGGGGGGGTGTCTCCCCAACTTTCCTGTCTTGCAACAATGGTTGCCTGACTGTTAGATAGATTGCTCAAATAAATATTTAGAAGCATATTCTTTTTGGCAGTTTTTTTTTAATCTCTGTTATTCACAAATCTGCAGGTGGTGACCTAATAAAATTAAGCTCAGTTTTTTTATTATCTTCATTATCTCGGTTATTTGGAATTTTAAGGCTGTTTAATTTACTCAAGTTTTTTTTTAATTTTTTCAGGAGGAGTGTGCAAATTTTATCCGTCTGATCGAGCCATGGAACCGAACTCATCTGTATGTCTGTGGGACCGGAGCTTACAATCCAGTCTGCACCTTTGTCAATCGTGGCCGCAAACCTCAGGTTAGAAAAAAAGACCCACATAACGCAGAGACCAAGAAGGTGATCCTCAGCAGATGTAAAGAGCTTTCACCACCTGCATCATTATTGGTACGGCTTGCCTACCCACGTTTACCCTCCATCCACCTCACATTAGCCTCACTTTATGATGGTTTTCCTCCATCATTAAACCTGCTGTTGGTACCATATGTCCCCATATTGCAAAGCAACAAGAACACCAGCCTCACCAACACACAGCTGCTGTCCCCAGTGAGCAGTTAAAGCTCCACTGTTTAGTCTCAAATTTTAATGGGTCCTCTTGAATTCCCTAAATCAAGTCAAGCTTAATTACTTTGCCACATTTCCCTTTAACACCTCAGTCTTCTTTAAATATCACACTTGTTTCCTAATGATGATCAGGGGACTTTTACAAAAGAACGGTAAATAAAACATTAATATCCTATTTCTGTTTTCACTCAAGATCACGGACAGCTTGCGACGGCAAACATGGTTCACATAACACCCTCATTACTCGCAGTTCCTCTTAAACCTTTGTTAATGAAGGGCTTCTATCCAGCCACTCACCTATCCATCCACACCTTCACGCCTTCATCCAGGCCACCCTCCAGCCTCTACCAAATGAAACGTTGGATAATTGGAAGTGGGAGCTCCCATTATGGGGTGCAAGTAGAATGATCCAGTTCTGGTGCATTAATGACATTGGCTGTTATTTTCTCTGTAACCCTAAACAGACAGGTTCAAGTCATAACACAACCTTTTTAGCCATATGTCAAAAATAGCCATCAAAACCTTGAATTCATTTCAACATAAACACATTCAAAATGATTGATTACACTAGTACAGTGTAAGTTCAGGAATGTGTTGAGCTGTGGGTTTCTGTAATAGTTAAATGTTTTGCATAGGCAGAAGATTTCAGGGCTATAGTATGTTGCATACTTCGAGAGCCCTTATGGACTTAACTGCAGGAGAGACGACTGTTATTGTATTTTTCACCATCTGGACAAATATAGTTTCACACATTCTCTGCATAGTCTTGCAGATGCACTCAGTCACGTTTTTGCTCTTTGCTGCAGCCCATGCCTTCGATGTTTTGTTTGAGAAGCTTCTCATTTGTCTTATAAACAGAAGAGGCTCGAACAATTTTCAGCAGAGTCAGGAAGTGGATCCTGTCCAACCAGTAGCGTAACATCCAGACTGTATTGCTGTTTCCTATTTTAGACATCCATGTATCTGCTGATGGCCCAGGCCAGAGGAAGGGCTAGCCGCGCAGCCGAACTCAGCGCGGTCCACGAAACACTTGGACTGAAGGTGCGGTGTGGGGCTCCTTCTGCGCCACAGCCCAGAGTTCTCCCGGGCTTGTGGTCCCCAGCAGCATGCTCTCATTCTTTTGTGTCTGAGCACAGTCTGTCCATGCTAACGTTAACAGGACCATTGTTCGTTCAGCTCTGTAACATTTGGCATGCACCTTCTTTAGTTTGTGCGCAATCTCAGAGAACTGTGTGATTTTTACATGCATTTCATTTTACGTCCATGTTTAATTCATCCATGTTGCCTTTGTGTGAGCCTTATCATCAGACCACCCTGCCTCACTCATCACTGCTGCTTTGTATTTGTGCTAAATGCCAAGTTTTGCATGAGTGCATGGTTATCATGTGGAATGTGTTAATCTGAGAATCAACTGAGAATCTTCACCAGCTTGTTAATCAATTATTTACCCCCCCCCCCCCCCAAAAAAAAAAAAGAAATCACTAAGCCCAAAATTAATTAAATTGTATTTAGTATTTCAGTGCATGACATTTATTTTTAATTTGGCTTATATTTGATTTTAAACCATGAACAATAGATATTTTAATCATTCATATGTTCATTCATTATTTGAGTCAACGCAGCCATCGGTTCTTCACCCCACAGAGCCCTACTCAGCATCTGACCCACTCCCACAGCAGTGTATGTTAGCCCAGAGCAAACACCAGCCATTTATAGCCAACTGTGTAGTTAAGGAAATGAAAAAGCAACATACTTGAACATGTCTTTACTTGAAACCATTTAGAAACATGTAAAATAACGTTTAAATTTCTCTATATTGTAGATTTTATGAAGGGTCATGTTTACAGCAGGTTTGGAAAAAAAAACACATTTAGGGCATATTTTTCCATTCGTACTCATAAATGTGACTTTTAAACGTACACGTCACTGTCTGGCATAGCTTTAAGTGAGCTGCCAGCACCTTCTTGTTTGCTCAAGTTGTGATTTTAATTAAAGATGAGTGGGGGGGCCTGCAAAGAAGTGTGTACGAGACAGTAAGGTGTGTTTGGCAAAGTGCCGTCGTTTCTTCCTTGCTTTAGTGCTGATGGACAGTGACAAAGATGGCTCCATTTCTGTCTCCATGGGGAGTGAAAAATGATTATTGGACTTGCTCCGGTCTGTGAGGCTTGGCTACAGGACATGTCATCACATGCCACTGCTTCATTTTTCCTCACGCTCATGCGCAATTCCTGCCAATCAACCCTCCATGCTTGTGTGCTAGGATGCCACAAGCAGTGAGCATCAGTCATCCAGCCTCCATCTTTGGCTTGTTTTTGCTCTGCTGGATTACAGGTGTCAGCAGCCAGCCTGCACGCCCATCGGCACCGAGAAGCTGAAAGATATTTAGCTTGCAGCTTATTATTCCAAGAGACACAGTGCATGACAACTGGAGTAGACTGGCATGAAGAGTGATTAAAAATTCCTTTCTTTCTCCACATGTATTTTTCTGTAAGAGCATATACTTATTATTATAGTACTACATCCCCGATCAGGCCCTAAAGGTCCCACAGGTGTCAAAGGCACCACATGTGCTCCCAGCATTTCCCCACACAAGAAAATCACACTGACCGGATGAGGAGTGCTGAATTTATTGCCATCTTCATGTGAGCATGCATTTTTCCATTTCAGGAAGAAATCTTTCATTTGGAGCCTGGAAAAGTGGAGTCTGGGAAGGGAAAGTGTTCCTACGACCCGAAGCTCAACAGCGTGTCCACTTTGATTAGTGAGTGTAATGTCGCATATTTCTAAGATTGTATTTTCATCAACTCTTTTCTTTTCTCCACATAGATGGAAATAATCTACAGCTGGTTTTTGCTAGCTAATAATTGTCAGTGACATTATTATTATTTATTGTTAGGCTAAAGAAATAAAACACCTTTCTTCCCATAATTTGAGTTGTGACTTGAGTTGTGTGAATATGAAATTGAACTTCTTAGTAAGGTTTATTACAGTTGTTGTAATTGGAGACTAAAAGGCACTTTTGTACTGCAGAAAGCTTCAACCCGACAACTTGTCATATGACAGTAAGTTTATCTACAAAGAGGTGGCCAGCTTGTAAACAAAAATGCTGAAAGGGCACCTTGGTCTATGAGAATTGATGCAAGGGAGTCTGGAGTCAGATTGGATCAGCCTTCTCCCAAAGTCTAAAACCATGTGGGTTATTGGCGATTCTAAATTGAGTCAAGGTTCAAAGTAGTTGCATATCGGTCTCTGTGTAGTCCTGTGGTGGACTGTTGACCTGTCCAGAATGTAGTTCACCTCATACCCGAAGCTGGCCTGTGATTGGCACTAGGCCTGTCATGATAACAAATTTTGCTGGGCAATTAATTGTCTCAGAAATGTTTGCAATAAACGAAAATATTGTTTGAAATTTAACAATAATTGTTAATTATTGTCAAATTTAAGAAGAAATGTTGATTAATTCTTGTGTGTAATAACTTTTTTTTTGACAATTGGATGGCAGTATAAGACAGCTTGAGCCGAAGGATGGATAGTGAGGGAGCAATCAGCATGTCTCCTTAAGAAAAATGGGAGCGAGGCCCCTTGACGTGACATGAGCAGTCTCTCATTCCTGTTTTTCGGTTCTCAAAATGGCGGATGCTCAGTGTAGTTTGAGCTCTTCAGCATAGCATTTTTCATGCAAAGCTTTTAATAAAAAAATCAGTAAACAAGTTCTCATCTTAAAACTACTTTTTAGAGGAAGGCACAGGTTTCAACCGTGAATTTTGGAGCTTTGGCAAGACAGAGATTTTCCCGGAGGTTGGCCAGTTAGCTTAGCTTGTAGCCTAGCTTCTCAGCTTAGCTGCTTTTAATGATCCAAAAACGTGATTTTGGACAGGTAAAACAGATTTTAAAGAGAAAGGGAGGGGGTCAGTTAAGAGCACTAGTGTTAAGCCTTTTGTCATCCAGTGTCCAGTAGAAAAAGAGAGACACGAAGAAGCGAAAAGCCGATAAATGAAAATGAGGTCAATAATTTTATTTGATCATGAGATCAATTGAATTATTGTTTATCGCGACAGGCCTAGTTGGCACCAGCTGCTAACGAGCCTGACCAGGATAAGAAACAAATGGATGGATAGATTCAGCAGTTTGTAAACAAAACACTATGAACACCATATGTATATATTTTTTTTGTTTGTTGTAATTTAGGAATTAAAATTGCCATTTTCTTAGACCTAAGTGGAGAGTGGTTTAAATCATAAACTGAAAGACTTTTGGTCAGTGGACAGAAAATATGATATAATTATCATATTTTTATTCAGCCAAAGCCACAGTAATGTAATAAAGTTCAGTCTGTGAGCTGTATCCTGTCTTGTTACAAGACATTTGAAGCTGGTGTCCTCTATCCTTTCACACAAGGTCTTTTGGTCAGACTCGGGCCACACAGATGCCACCAGTGAAAGGTGATCTTCTCTTTGCGGGTTGACGCAGCATGTGTAAATCACTGCCATAGCTTTCCCACATTAGCGCAATGCCAGCTGACCAGTATGGAACTAGTACTCTCATCTAAGATAGATTTACCTCCCACTTTCATCAGTTAGCATTATATAGGGGCACTGTTGTTTGTGTTGATAAGGATTAAGAAGCTTGTTCTACAACAGAAGATTTACCATTGACCACCAACTGTTCGGCTCCCCACTACATTAGACATCCAACCATCCACGGACATTTTAATGATGTCTCATCAATCTCCCCATTGCACTGCTGGGTACCATGACATTGAATATAATGGTGGTGGAACAGTGTTTCTTGTTTCTGCTGTTTCCATACTCAAAGAGTCACACCTGCTTTTCAGAGGAGCCAGCAGAGCAGCTGGAAGACCAACACTTTCACCCCATGAAACGACCAGGCAGTCATGTATGACTGTCATGCTGCAAATGTTGTGTTCAAGTTTTATATGCTTTTTAAAGTGTGTCTGAAGTGTTTTAGGAAAAGCTCATTTCTTTTGGTATTTTTTAAAACAGGCTTAGTAATTAAAATTGTGTTCTGGGCCTTGGAATAACTTGTAACAAGTTTTCACAATAGCTCATGTTTTAACAGCTGCTTTTGGTGGAACAAAAATAGTACGATGGTTAAAAAATTGTTCATGACGTTAAAACAATGTTTTATGCCAAGGGTGGTGCTGGAATAATGTGAGCGTCAAGGAATTTGACTAAACAGGACAGTTTTCTTTCCCTCTCAGATGGAGAACTGTATGCTGGGGTCTATGTTGACTTCATGGGAACCGACTCGGCTATTTTCCGAACTTTGGGAACAAAGACTGCTATGCGAACAGATCAGTACAACTCCAGATGGTTGAACGGTAACACTACTCTTTACTTGCATTTAGTGTTTCCCCATTACTTCTTGCACAACTCAAACAGGACTGAATGTGTCGTATAGTTAAAATCTCTTCTGCTCATAGCGTACGTTTAGAAACGATCGGTTGAATATTTCAACCAGATGTTCCCCATATTCTTCCTGCACTTAAACATCTCAACGTTTCTTCTCTCATCAGACCCCACCTTCATTCACGTGCACCTTATTCCGGACAGTGCAGAGAGAAATGATGACAAGCTGTATTTTTTCTTCCGAGAGAAGTCCTCGGAGATGGGCCAGACCCCCGTGACCCAGTCCCGGATAGGACGTATCTGTCTGGTGTGTATATAGCGAGGAGTGTTTTTACTTTGTTTAATGAAAAGAAAACCTAAAGCATCTGTATGAAAAAGCTGGAATCTCCTGAGGCAAGTCACCCACTGCGCTGCAGTATTTACAAGCTTCGAGGTAGTATTTGGCTAATGCTAACATGCTGGAATCCATGTCATTAACCTTCCTGTCTACAATGCACCCTTGTGTCTGCAAGATTGCTCTTTGACCTCTGACCCTGTGATCTTCTGGCCTCTTCTTCCCTGCTTGTCCTGCAATACTTGGAGCTCTTAGTTTAAACGACAAGAGAAAAATAACTTATTTTTAAAATTAATCTGATTGTCCGTGTGCATCAGAAACAAAAATCAAACTGAGCCAGAAAACTGAATAAAAACTAATGTTTCCAGAAAGCTTGAAGGCCCAATTGTTTGCTCTGTTTGTGTTTATACAGACTTGTGTGTTTGTGCGCTTCTCCTTAAGGGGTGTATTCTTGCATGAGAGCAACACTGAAGATATTGGAACGAGTCTGAGTGAGAAAATGTGGCGTGCGTCTGCTCATCTCAGCTGTTCACTGTTGTATTTATTTAAGGGGGGCTCCGGCGCTGACCCAGCACACAAACACTCATCCCCGCCTCCCACTAGGCTTTGCCGCCACTCACCAGAGGCTCGATCCTTTCATTCTTCCTTCGCCACACATCTGGATACTCTTACTGTAATTTCTTACACCCCGCACAAATTTGAATATATACGACATGATTAAAACGAAAATTATGGGGAAAAAAAATTACTTCCAAAATGCACAAAAAAAGCCTGAGACCATTGTTTCAAAGAAAATGTGCTCATTTATAATGAGACAAATTTCAGAAGACAGAGGGAATGCAGAAGCACACACTGGTTGCAGGTTGTCCTTGTTGATAAACCACAGATGGACGTCTAAATGGGAGGAACAGTTATCAGCTTTATCTCTACCACCGTTGAGCTTTCTTGCTTTGCGAACCAAAATGCACAATAATAGTGTGCATGTTTGTGTGAGAGGTTCAAAGAACTTGCAGAAAACTTATGTGAAATGGCCATAAAGACCAGGACAATATCATAAATCATCACTTGAAAACTTTTTTTATGTTGTACCTACACCTTTTCACCTGCTGACTGTTTTGGCTCTGTTACTACCTCAATGTGCGGCACGAAGACACATCAGGAGTGGGTTGGCTACAAATCTCTTTCCCATCTTGGTCCATTTAGAATCACACTGAAGTGGCCAGAAGTCCTGTCTTGCAGTGTTTTGTGAAAGAGCTTTCAGAGTTGGTTTGTTTCTCCAACATAGTAAAGTGGCTGTAACTGATGGGAAAAAAAAAAAAACGGTTGTGTTCTTAACATTCTCTCAAACAGAATGACGATGGGGGTCACTGCTGTTTGGTCAACAAGTGGAGCACCTTCCTGAAGGCCAGGCTCATCTGCTCAGTGCCCGGAGCGGACGGCATGGAAACGCACTTTGACGAACTCCGTGAGTACAGACATCCACATCAGAATACTAAGAACCTGCAGTGGCTCCTTCCACTGTTTACAGCTGAGGTGTAGATGTGAGGCTGCAGGGTGATGCTGCTGATGTAGTGGGGGTGGGGTGGTAAATATTGAGTTAAATCATTCAGACTTCCTTTACACTAGATGATAGCCCATATACCATATAAACAACAGACAGAACATGGTTGGTCCACGTTGGCTTTGGTTATGCAAAAATCTTGCTTTATCATCATGGAGTCATGAACAAAGCACCCTGACTTGTACACTGTTACTTTCTGTAAAACAGGTTTGTTTGTTGTTGTTGTTTTTTTTTTGCCTATTTACCGTTAATCATTTATTCTATTCCACATTTTAAATTTTATTTCACATTACTGGTGTTGTTCAGAACAGCCAACATAAACCTAGTTTTAAGCTAGTACTAGTCTCTGTTTATATATTGAATGTTAGATGATTCTTCTATTTCTTATATGAATTAACAGAAGTGTTAGCAACATAATGTCACTAAGATCTCCCACTGTGCCATTTGTCTTGGCAGACCCTATATTTCCTCTTTATGCAGCAAACTGGTATGACATTTGGTACTGGATGGTAAAGATGGTTACTGTCAGGTACATGTCTTTTCAGTTTTCTTTCGTCTAAAATATTAAGTGTAGAACAGCTGACTGCAGTACCTGCTCACAGAGAGAACACGCCAAAACTAAAGCGCATTAAAAAAAACTTTCACATTGTAGGTGTTTTATTTATTTATTTATTTATTTATTTATTTATTTATTTATTTATTTATTTATTTATTTATTTATTTATTTATTTATGGGTCTTTTTTTTTTTTCATTTGTGTTTGTGTAAGAAGGCAATCTGATTGTAAATAAATCAGATTGCTAAACTGGACTGAATGTGACTGTGAGGCTGTCAAGCTCTCCAGGGGAAGCTCTTCCTCTGTCCATCTCCACTGGTTTCATAAAGATTACCAGGCTCTGATACGTAGCCCTACAGTTTTTTATACGCCCGTCAAAGGTGGGCAGATTATATACCGGTAATGTGTGTCTGTAAATTCATAAACTTTCTCTTCTCGTCCATAATTTCTGCTGATTGATCTGCTCAGGATTATTTTCTTCTTTCGGCTGCTCCCTTCTTCAGGGGTCGACAGTGAAAAGTCACATGAAGGCATGGCAATTGTTTTTACACCTTATACCCCCTCCTCCTGACACAACCACAGATCACTGAGCTACCACAGCCCTCTGTGTGGAGCAGAGATTTGCTATCTAGGGCACCCAGGGGATCAGATGGTTGAGGTTAAGGGTTTTGCTCAAGGGCCCAGAATGGGGTGAACGAGGGTGGAGGCAGGTGCGGGTGTTTCACTTATCCCACCCACATTTTATTATGTTGTCCTACGGGGAGATGAACCGGCGACCTTCCGATCACAGGTTCGCCTTCTCTAACCTCTGTGCCACCACCCCCTCAGCCATTGATCTGCTAAAGATAATTTTAACACCTATGCGTCATTCTAGAAGGGGTGTTGCATACACTTTTCATTACCCCTGCTTCAAGACCAAGGTCAAAAATAAAGGTCAAATGTTATACAAGGTCTAAGCCTTTGCAATAGATTGCTGTGTAGTCTTATACTTTGCCATATGTGGTACTGTTATCCCAGGGGTCTGCAACCTGCGGCTCTGGAGCCACATGTGGCTCTTTGGTCCCTCTGCAGTGGCTCTTTCAAGCTGTGACCAAAACTGAATTGGTCATTATACAAACAAAAAAAAAACGACTACTGTAGTTTCAGCAGTTGTTCT
>JARVGV010001459.1:11128853-11142317 GCA_031762435.1 Hypsolebias longignatus | reverse complement strand
ACCCAAGTCCAAGAGACCAGGTGGATGACTGGGAGACCATCCAGCATGGGGCAGGTGTCCAGATGAATGGCCAGGAGGCCATCCAGGGTGAGATGGTTGTTCAAGTAGCCTGCCAGGAAACCATCCATTGCTTCTTTGGGGTGGTGTCCGCCTGGACCCTCCCTGACTCAGGTTGAAGAGAGGAGAAGATGCTGGTGACTGCATAGTGGGCGATGGGGCCAGACAGCCTGCAGTGGGCGATGGGACCCCTGGAGCTGATGTTGGCACGGAGACCTCAATGTCTTTGGCTGGTGAGGAAACCAGTCTTGACTAGGGGTTGAACGAGTACATAATTTTTAAACTCGACATTAACATAATAAAGGTTGAGTAGAACTTGAGTAGTTGAAGATGTCATAGGATCTTAAGATGCAAAAAATAAAAAATAAAAAACACACAAAAAAAAACGTCATTTAATATTTACAAAAAAAAAGACAAACAAAACATTAGGAGTGTACATTATGCTGGACTACCATTCATCATACTGCAGATAAATCACAGGAAAACCAAAACTATTAGTTATTATTAAACTGCAAAAGTTCAAGAAAGGTGCGGCACGTCAAAAACGCAACTTAAAACTGTGGGGCAGTCGACCACCTTGCACCGCCCGCGGTGCTGCACATCAGTTTTAGTTTTAGAGATAATTATGTTTATAGTTTTTTTTAATATAGGTTTAGAGATTCATATTTTTTGCTTTTTGTTTGTGAAACAAGGTCAATGGAAGCTGGTTCTGGTTCGGTCGGTGTTATACCATATTCTGTGATCTGCAACAGTGAATGCAACACCGCCCCTATGGTCACAATATACAGTGGTCACAGAATTTGGTGTAACACCAGTTCGCAACGCGCTCCAAACTGGAAGTTGATTCATTTTATGTTCTGTAACTGCGACGTGATGACGTCACTACGAATACTCGATGTGAAATTAAAAAACTTGATAGATGTCCTCGGAAGTGATGTGTCGATTACTTGAGTAGTCTGTTAAAGCCCTATAGTCTTGACTCTGGAGAGGAAATCAGTCTTGGCGCTGGTTTGGAAACCAGTCTTGGCACTGGTTTGGAAACCAGTCTTGGTGAAGTGGAAGCCTTGTTGGGTGCTTCAGCAGGCATCACCACTTTCGATGCTGCAGTGAGCGCAGGGACCTCTGAGAGTGACGAGACATCTGTCTGTGTCGACTGAGGTCGGTCTGTCTGCTTCACCAGAAGAAGATGGTTCATCTGCATCTTCGGAAGACATCAGCTCGTCTGCTTCTTGGAAAGATGTCAGCTCGTCTACTTCATCTGGAAAGAAGACATGGCCTCCTCAGGGACAGCAGGAATCGTTGCTGCAGGAGTCGTTGCTGCAGTTGCAGGAGACATTGCTGCAGCTGGAGTGAAGACATCTGATGAAGTGACAGCCTCTGCAGCATGTGGAGTGAAGACGGTGGAGTGAAGACCTCAGGAGGAGCAAGGGCCTCTGATGATGTGAGGTCCCCAGCAGCAGGTGGAGCTAGGGCCTCTGGAGGACAGAGGACCTCTGAAGGAGCAATGACGAGAACCCCAGGAGCAGGATATGATGTCAGCAGCTCTGCATCTGATGGTGAAGGTACCAAGGAGGCTGCAGCTGACATTGGAGCCCTGGAGGAGACAGCCGGCAGAGAGACCCAGGAGGGTGCAGCTGATGAAGAAACCAGCTGATGTGGAAACCATTGTGGTGTGTGCAGCTGATGTGGAAACCAGTGTGGCAGGTGCTGGTGTGGAAACCAGCAAGTCCAATGAGTCCACAGCTGGTGGTGTAGGACAGGCAATGTCATCTCCAACCCCCACTGAAGCACAGGTGCGGGGGCCATCCTCGCCACAAGCCACAGAAACGCAGGTGCGGGGGTTCGGCTGCTCCATTTGTTGAGGTGACCCCTCAGCTGGATGAGAGCCCAATCGCCCTTCTGGCAAGTGAAGGCTCGGGTGCTCCTCCTTCAGCAAAATCCTCCCCCTCTCGCCCTGGTGCATAGAAGGTGGATGGGGGAGCTGCAGGTCGAGGGGTCCGGTTCTGCCGTTTGGACCTCCTGCCATGGCAGCATGAGCCAGGACCAGGAGCAAGCTGGAGCTCTTCCGGCTCGGGATCCTCTCCTGAGCAGGTGGTGGAAAAGTGGTGAGGGTGTGGAGATCAGCGCACAGGCTTAATGGCCAGACGTGTTCCGTAGAACTGGGATGTCCGCCTCTCTTCCTCCTCTACCAGGAGCGGAGATGGAAGGATTTCCATCTCGTAGCTGCGAGAGTTTTGTCTCTGGGCAGGTCTGGATCCCTCCAGCTGACAGCCGCCCCATTGGATGATGGACTTTGCCTCCTCTCGCTCCCGCTTTTCCTTGTCCTGCTGGGCAGTTTTGTCCTCCTCACGGGCGAGCCATTTAAAAATGCCAATTTTCCTGCTGGGTTCTTGATTCGAGCTCTCTGTCATGCTCTGCAGTTTTAGGCTCAAACCCACACGCAGGAAAAAAGGAGGACTTGATAAAGCAAATAAATAATAATTTATTGAACAAAACAAAATGCTGACGGGGCAGCAACACTTACTTTAACGAGTATTCGACAAGGTGGAGCAGACAGATCATAACACCATGGAAGGATAAAGCCCTGATACCAAAGGAGTGAAAACACACAGTCTAAATACTGACACTGATGAGACAGTGAGGAGCACCTGGGGTGATTAGAATAAGGATCAGCTGTGGATGATGACATGGAAAACAGAGGTGCAGGAAAAAAGAAACAGCAACAAAACCATGTCAGTTCCAGTCTGTTGTGGTGAAGATGGAGCTGAGCTTTAAGGCAAAGCTCTCTATTTACTGGTCAGTCTACCTTTCTACCATCACCCATGGTCATAAGCTCTGGGTAGTGACCAAAAGAATGAGATTGCAGGTACAGGTGGTTGAAATGAGTTTCCTTCACAGGGTAGCTGGACTCTCCCTCAGAGACGGGGTGAGAAGTTCAGTTATCTGGGAGACTCGAAGTAGAGCCGCTCCTCCTCCACATCGAGAGGAACCAGTTGAGGTGGTTCAGGCAGCTGTGAGGATATTCCCAGGGTGCCTCCCTAGAGAGATGCTTCGGGCGTGTCAGACTAGGAGGAGACCCCAGGGAACACCCAGGACACATTGGAGAGACTATGTCTTTCGGTTGGCCTGTAAACGCTTTGGAATCCTCCCAGAAGAGCTGGAAGAGGTGGCTGTGGAAAATGTTTGGGCCTCCCTGCTCAAGTTGCTGCCCATGTGACCCGACTTTGGATCAAGAAGATACTGTAATGGAGGGATGGATGAATGGATGGATGAATTATATATGTCAGTTTAATTATGTGAAGTCAAATTGTGAAGTATACCGAACATCTAAAACTTCAAATAGGGCAGTTTTTTTTTGTTTGTTTTTTTTGTTCATTTGGTTCATATTCCCATTTTGTCACATTTTTGCTGTTTTCCTTCCTAGGTTTTTCCAAAATTGGGGGAGTCTCATCCAACTGATCGACTGAAAACATCCTTTTTCTTTACATGCTTCTCCATGCAGGATGGTGGGGATCATCTTCAGGCCATAGGATGAGCAGTGGGGTACACCCTGGACAGTTCTGGGAGGAGTTGCAAATGCAAAATTGTGATGGAAACTGAAGATCAAAAGTTGAACGCTGCAAGGTTAATTCAGTACTTTTTGCATTAGTTCCCTTAATCAGAACATTATTAGAAACAAAGAAAAACCCAAGACAACATTATGTGTAAGTTTTCTTTTTCCAACTATTTTTCTATTTCTGCACAACTGCACAATATTACTAGTTTAGCCTTATTAGAGATTGTTGAGCTCACAGTATGAAACATGTTTTCTATTTCCTGTAACGTTTGCTTTTCCTTTCGGCAAGGATAGACTGATTAGTGGTCTTTCATCTCTAGTTGAAACAGAAAACTGACCCTTTCCTCATCCAAACACTCTTAATGAAGCCATCCAAAGGCACAAGGACAGACTCAAGTTGCCATGAGCCATGGTTGCTGTATAGATGGCAACATACCGTTGCACAGCGGCCATGAAACCTGGAAAAGCTTCCAAGGGGAGGCCCCTTTAAGCCCTCGAGGATCTCGATGGTGAGCTCTCGCTGCATTACTATTCCAATGTGATGCAATTCAGGCACCCTGGCAAGTGTCACCAAATGGCACTGCTGGGACTTTCTGAAACACGAGTTCACACCCCACAAGGATGGCTGCTAAGCTTGTGCTAATTGAGTGAGTGTAACACAGATGCTGTCCTCCGGGTTGCGGGGAGAAGCAGAGTGTGATGACGCAGGCTGTTTCCCACATTCTCTCAAAATAATCTGCATGGGTTTAAAAGAATCTGCACACCCTCTGTCCTCCGACTGCCTGCTTGGCAGACAAAATAAGAGCAGATGACACATGAATAAACAGTTTTATTACCGATAAAATCATCAACTCTGTCTGTGGGTGGGGGGAGTGGTTACATTACAGAGCTTACAAACGCAGGACCGGACCTGCATGTGAGCGCTGGACCAGGAAAACGTCACATCTACAAACACGTCGGAGTGCGTGGCAAAATGAACAGATATGAGATCATAAGATCATAAATACAAGAAGATATTGGGGAGGAAAAATACATCATTTCAAAATGTAACACAAATAATCTACCACTTAATCTGCTCCTAAAAATCTTTATGAATAAAACTTTTTACTTAGGCTCTAATTCAAAACAAGTTTGAGAGTAAATAAAAGTCTAAAGTCAAAATGAAACTTGTAAATCATAAAATGCATATTATCGTTAAATTTACTGGTGTTTACAGTTCCTGACAGCCAATTGGATCATTTCAGACAAAGCGGCTGCTCATATTTCATGACTTCTACAGTTCAATTGTTAAATTTGTCCTGACAGTCTGGCTGCTGTCTTTATGTGACCGGAGAAAAAAATTCATCATTTTAGTGTGTCAGAACAGGCCGCCCACACAGCCACCTACACACACACAAACACACATTTACTGGACAGCCACCGTATGTTGGAGTCTGTGTGTGTCAGCGGCCCTGATGGGCCTGACAGGAGGCAACAACTACAGAGTTCTAATGAAGGTTGTGTGGAGCGCATCGAGAGGACACCAGGAATCACAGTTTCTGCAGCCAGTCAAATATTGCTCAATATCTGCGTAGTGTTATTACAGAGATCTCAACCTGTGGCACATTATTACTGCTCCATGTGTTCAGTGACGGGATCAGATCATCTGTTCATGAAGCATATGCTCAAAATGTACTGGAACAAGTAAATAAAAAACTGATTGTACAACCAAAACCAAAATTAATAAAAGTTAATAAACAAATCCGATTGAATGTCAATCGTGCATTGATGCTGCAGCTTTATACACTTGACAACTTCAAAGGGATATTTCTGCCATTTCAAATTTGGGTTCTGTAGAAAAAATAGAAACAATTAATCTATGTTGCTTACATAAAAAAAAAAAAAAACTGTTTGACAGGATTTATAAGCTAACGGTTAGTTCAAAAGCAGCCGAAAGTGTATTGCTGCCATCTTAAAACAACTCAAATCTCAAAAATGTCCCAGCAGTCCATGTCATTGCTGTTTAAAAGACCTTTAAACCATTATTAATTTCCTTTTTTTTTTGTTGTTGTTTATAAGGAGATAATGATTATTTGCAAGCACAAAGAGCAACAGCAGCAAACTGCAGAACAATCTGCTCTGGGAATGGGTTTGCTCGGACAAATCGTGATTAGCTCACTAACACAGTCCAAGCTCACTTTCAAAACAAATTGTTAAATAACTTAAACTTTCACAATTTTATTCCAGCTACCATAAACATACATATTTAAACATTTACATTGTCCGTTTCACTTTGCACAACTATTTTGGCTGAAATATGATGAAATCTCTGCCAGACCTGAGGCTACAGACATGGTGCTCCTCACTGCTGCTGCTAGTTGTACTTGCAAAAAGCCATAACATTTGGTGTAAAATTACTATGTACTATTTGATAGACCTGTAAAGTTTTGTGAAATACTGTTTTCACAAACCACGTTTTTTATTTTTATTTTATTTGTTGTTTTAAGACAACAGGAATACATTTAGGTTTTCAGCTGTACTCAAACCAGCTGTTAGCTTATCAGTCTTGTTAAACTAAAATTGTTTTTATAAAGTGAAAACATTCATAAAACTACAACAATAAGTTATACTTCCATAACGTTTACACAAAACACAACTTTTAAATGGCTGGAAAATCCCATTGTTTAAAAACCTGTACATGGCACAAAGCCCAAATAATGCTGGTCTTCCCTCAGATTCTGTATATAGTTGGTAAATGCATGCTTTGTTTTTTTACATGAGTGGCATCAGAGTACAAACAGGATTTAATCAGAGTCAACACAGCAGACCTATACAGCAGGAAACACAAATCTGGTGAGCTGGATGGAGGCGCCATGGCAACTCATAGAACAGGCTACAACTAAAACTGGATGCAGAGAACTGCTGTGGAATGAAAGCTGTCTTTATCTGGTCTAACTTATGTTAACACAAGCTTTCAAAGAACAGTGGTGTTGTATGCTTTAAGAACATTTGCATCAACAAGGCTTGCACAAGAGGCGAGAGCACTGTGGACGACCACAAGACAAAGCTGGTAGCGACGCGTCTTTATCCGTTTAGTTTGAGAGCGTGTCAATGAACAGCAGAAAGTGAGGATGCATGCTGCTTCAGCTACTTCTACAAACATGTCTATGTACAGAATTGTTGCACTTACAGAAAACAGATTGTTTCCTGAGCATTGTTAGCAGAGGAGCATCGTGTCTGAGTGTGAAGTTCAAAATACTGAACCGGGCTAAAAAGGGAAACATCTCAGTCACCAGTCTCGGCGTTGTTTAATGCACAGTAAGTGTTGGTGCAGACAGGAAACAGTTCTCATGTGAGAGGAATTGTAACCTTTACCTCCGTGTGTGTGAGAAGCTCTTACCAAATAACATGAATGTCTTTATAAGAAACAACAAAACTTCTCTGACAGTTGAAACTCTTCAAAGCTGATTCATTCAAATGTAATCAAAGGTGATTTCAGCACAGTTCTGTCTTTCTCCTCTTTGCACAAAGTGAGAAGACAGACAGATGACTTCGACTGGAATCCAAAAGTTTGACAGTAAATCTTGTTTTTCCCCTAAAGCTCAGGTTTTTTGAAGTGAGTTTTTTTTTTCTCCACATATATATTTATATAATTAGAGGATTACAGGATCAGTGAAATTACATATTCAAAAATAAAGCAAATGCAGTGCAACGCGTCTAAAAGGTTGCACTCAGCCTTCATGAGATGATGCTGCAAGTGAGAAAGAAGCAGAGTCAGTGTCACCATGCCAGCAGCTAATGTACAGTGTGCAGGAGTTGGTGGGGACTGCAGAGGCCACACAGGAGCGGTGGAACTTGGGGGTGGGGGGTGGGGCTTCAACCCTGCTCATTCATTGCCTCTGCAGCTGCTTGAAGTGCAGCAGGAGCTTCACCGTTGCACCGTGATGTGGGCTCAGCTCCCTGCAAATCCGGATTCAGCCGCTGTGGCTCCTCAGCTGAGGGTTCGGCCTCTGGCGCCGGATGACTTGCTTCTCCTCCAGCCGACAGCTCTGTTGCAGGTGCCTGGGTGCCCTCGAGCTGAGCGGTGGATGATGGCACAGTGGAGTCAGTGGCAGCCTGTGGAGCTGCAGGGTCTGCTGGGGAGCCCACTGCAGGGCAAGTAGACCTTGACTCGCTCTGTTCAGGTGCCCTTAGTCTCTTCATGATGGTGGTGACTCGTACAGCTTTCTGAGGCAGCACAACATTAAAAGTGAGGTATAATATGAATATTTGCATGACACTGTCGATTGACTTAACTGACAGTGAGGACACTACAACTTACAGCTGAAGTTAAAAAATAATCTCCAGGAAAGTGAACAAAGAGTCATACCTTCCATTTAGCCCTGGCAAAGTTCTTCTCTATCTGTGCACAAACGTGTTCCTTGATGTTCTTATCTGAGGCTGCACCACCGGAGATCCTGTGGTGTTAAGAACAAAGCAGAAAGTACAACTTCAGGGAATATTTTGACCATTTTGAAGCAGTCCTCTGTGTGAAATGTATGAAGAAATAACTTGTTGCATTTTGAACAATCTTAGAAAACAAAATAAGTTTACATTTGAGCTAATGGCTAGCCTGAATGCATCTATGACCAAAGAGCCTTGCTGCTAATTTAAAACACATTCAAATGTGATTTTATTCATATCTATATCAGTGTTAGTTTGCATCTGATTATTTATATGGGATTCTGATATTTGTTGCAAGTGCAGAAAGCAGCATCGTCTTCAGGGGTGTGGTGTAGTGTTTTCTTTTCCATCAGGGGTCAGGTACAGCATGTCACTTCTGCCAAAGCAGCCACATGGTGGCTTAAGGGTTTTTATACAGGATTTATCATCTGCATAAAATGCTATAAAATTTTGAGGAATGGAGTTGTTTTAATATGGCTAGACTGTTAACAGCTAATTGAAATGATCCAAGCAACCCACTTTCAAAACAAATTATTAAGTGGCTTTTTTTATTTTTATTTTTTACAAGAAAAAATAAAACTCTTCAGTGTCAAAGTAAAATCTAATTTCTACAAAATAAAAATTTAAAAATGTTTTAATGAAAAATACACGAGTGTTTAAATATTCACCCCCTTTAAAGTCATTGTCCTAATTCAACTCAGAGAAATAATCGTAAAATACAAAAGTCAAGGGATGGATACAAAATGTCCTACACATCACCAAGAATTCTGTTAAATTCATCATCAAGAAATGGAAGGAATATGGGACACATGTAAATCTACCAAGAGCAGGCCGTCCTCACAAAGTGAGACTGTGCAAGAAGAACGAGAGACCACCATGACACGTGGGCACTCTGAAGGAGTTACAAAGTACAAGCTTCAGCAGATGAGATGGAGAAACTGAGCATACAGCAACTGTTGCCAGAGTTCTTCATCAGGTTGAGCTTTACGGGAGCGTGACAAAGCAAACGCCACTGTTGAAGAAAAGTCAAATCAAGCTTTTCTCCTCTGTCTCTCGTTCAAGATGGACAGCTCTTCTCTCCCTCCCCCTGTTCTCCTCTTCCTCCTGCTTTTGCTCTCTGTGTGTCTTGGAGCTCCTGGTACACATCTCCCAAACGAAAAAAATACTAATATGAATCTGGTGAGCTGGACTTTTAACACAATAGACTAAATCTTCTCAATAAAATGACAGAGTCCTAGAGAGCTCTCTTGTCTGGCTGAAACTCATGCTGTGGGGTACGTCAGAGATCCGTGGGGAGTTTGGCAGCTGACGTATATCAGTTTTGTCTCAGGAGGACACTGAAGACATTTATACATTTGGATTTATGATAGCAGGGTTTCTTCTCTTTCGTATTGGCGGGGCTCAGTTTTATCAGCTTTTGAAGAAGACATTGGCAGCAGTTTCGGCCACGACAACACTTCCGAGGTTTGATCTGTGCTATGAGCAGTCAAAATCAGCTGTTTTACAAGCTAAACCATAAGTTGGAGGTGATTTGTAAGAATTACAGGCCACCTGTGGCTTCTAGGACTTGCCAGCATGTTGGGATCGACGTTGAGGAGGGCTCATAACATGGATCAGTGGAGTGGAATACCCATTAATTTGGCCAATTTGGATCAGGAAAGTTCCAGCAGGACTCAAGGGTGACAAGAAAAAACAGTCTGCCTGAAGAAAATCAACAATTGTGGCTCCCCGTTTGGCCTTGGATACAAACCGACTATCAAATTTCTCCTGGGACATGAGTAACTATAGGGGAAAAGCTTTATTTATTCCCCACCCCCGAGAACTTCTGTGCAGGCTTATCAGAACTGCCGACTGAATCATCATCAGGACTGCGGTCTATCTGAAAGTGCTCATGGACAAATCTCAACATCTTGACATCAAATGCATATGTGATGTGTTTATAAATGTGCTTACTGGTAGAGTTTTTTATTTTTTATTTTAATCTCAAATCATGTCCTGAAAGGATAAGATATGAAGAGATGTTTTTTGTAATACCACTATCCATCCTCGTGGCTCTTACCTTTTTCTATTTAAAAGTACAGGCAGTCCCCGAGTTACGAACGAGTTCTGTTCCTACGCCCCATTCGTAACCCGATTTTGCCATAAGTCGGAGCGCTACCCACGTGGCGGCCGTAACTCCGGATTTTCGCCGTAAGTCGGAAAAAAAACGGCAAACGTAGTTTTAAACACTTTTTTTCAATGTAACACAACAATAGCGTACTTAGAACGCCGTTTTGCTGTATTTCCAAGCAGTAGCTAACACAATACCCTCAAAAAAATCGAAAAAACATAAAATGTTGCATAAAAAAGTCAACGTGAGTTGTGATGACGTCACTGGGGGCGGCACCGTAAGTCCGAGTTGCCGTAAATCGATGGCGCCGTAAGTCGGGGACAACCTGTATTCTGATAAAGAATAATGGATCACGCTATTATAGCAGCAGCAACGTGCACTCTGTCTATCTTTCAGACGACTGCACAAGCATAATTTCACTGTATCCTGGTACAATGATAATAAACCTTATTCTGAGTCTGATTCTGATTATGACTAGTTTGCTAAATGACGTGTGGAAAAAAACCTCCATGATTACCGGTATGTACTTTCCAGCAGCCAATGCTACTGCAACACTCCCATAAATCTTAGAAGGTGAGGAATCCAAGAATCCAAGATCCGATTGACATTTCAATTATTTTCCTATTTCTTGTTTTAGTTTAGCCTGTCCCTCTTTGCCTAGTGTGTAATAAATACAATAAATTCATGTTCAATGTTATTTTTTGGAAATCCCTCTGCTGACTAAACCAAGCCTGACGACTGCGTTTAACTTAGAGATTTTAATGCAACAAGACAATGAACTATCTTTAAAATGCTAACACTTGTCAGGACATTTCAGCAGAAACAAGAAGAAAGTCCTAATGATGTAAAAGTACAAGACACTGGAGAGTTAAAACAAGAAAGTTTTTTTTTTAAATAGTTTTTAAAGCTACATTTTTTGCTTTGTCAGATTTCAATCTAACCACTCACTGCATTGTGAATAGACTATAACAGAACTTTTGCTTTGTAAAATATTTTAAATATTAAATTGTCTGCTCTTCTGATCATGTTAGTACTTTGTACACTCTGATCACAGGGTTCTAATTTATATCAAGTCTGCACAATAAATCAAAGCTCTGCTCCCTACCATTCATGGTTTATGGCCTCCTGGGCTGTCAGTCTCTGGTCTTGATCCACCTCCATCAAACGAGCTACCAGATTCTTGGCTGTCAGAGAAAAAAATCAGAGAGGAAACTCAGCAAGAAACCTCCTTGACGGATGACAACATAAATATCACCGGTTTAAAACCTCAAAGGGACAAAAGAAAAGAAAGTTTTCCCAGATTTCAAATGTTTCCTGTTTCTTTACAGCAACTTTGATGTAAAAGCACCTGAATCAGAGATCTCATCCCAGTACGGTGAGTCAAACTCATAGTCGCCTGCGAGAATCTTTCGGAACAGGTTCTTGTCATGGTTTTCATAATCATCATCATCTGTTTCATCATAGAAAGGAGGGTTACCTGACAGACTGAAAAAAAAAAAGGTATGAACAAATCTGGGTTAGAACACATAGTGATACAATACATACAATCAGCATGTCCAGAAATGTTTTTACATGCTATGCTTTTAAAATGGCCTCCATCTTGTTATCTTTTTTTTAATTTTTGATTCATTTTTCTGACTTACAGTATGTACATAATGACACCTGTTGCCCAGCAGTCCACTGGTCTGCCATACCGCTGTCTGCCAACCACCTCAGGAGCTACACAAGAAAACAAATAAAACATTATCAATAGAGTGAAAGATGTTGCCACATTTCATATTTTTTACTTTTTTAATATTCTCACCCAAGTATTCTGGGGTTCCACAGGGATCTTTGATTAGTCCGTTCTCCAACTTGGCAAGATGGAAGTCGCTGATGACTATTTTGGAGTGCTTTAGGCGGTTGTAGTACACCAAGTTCTCCAGCTATGGGAAATGACATTGACACAATGATAACACCACATGTAACTCAAAATGTAATGTTAAGGTGTATATCTATTAAGGCTACCCTTTCATCCTTGATGGGTTAGTTAAATTGTATCATTTATCAGGGATGAGTCATTGGTCCCCACCTCTATTCTCTATCCATATGATCCTTCTCATTCAGAACTAAGATTTTTTTTTTTTTTTTGCAGTTGACACTTAACTAAAGGACCTTAAATTTGTCAAATAAATGATAATTAGTCAAAAGTCATTGCTTTGTCACTCGTTATTTTGTAAGTTCGGCTGGCTTTTTGTCTTGGCAGCCTATCCAGTAAAATAACCATCAGCTAGAAATATGCAGTGTAGCACCTTTTTTTTTAAATCATAACCTGAGTTTTTTGGCTTCAATCAAAAATGCTGATTAGTCTTGTTCTTACAAATATTTCCAAAATATCTGTTTTTATTTTAAACTGCCAACTTAAAACAAGTTTTACACACTTATCTATTCTCACATCAGCAGTAATGCACTGTAGGTATCAGTTGAGGCTCCCCCCCATTAATTTACTTCTACATTTGCATCAATATATTACAGACAAACTAATTAAGAGGACTAAAAGGCACAATATTATCTTCCTTTGCTTGCCTATTGACAGCTACTTCCTGCTTGGTTCCGTAGTGAGTTTAACATCTTGCTTCTCACCATTAAAGCCTTAAATTGCCTTAATCATACTTAACTAGCCCTAATCCATCAGATTTACTGGTAATGTGTGTATGTCCTGATGACTGGGATCTACAAAAGCGCCTGACTAAATGCTACAATTGGAGTCTGATATCCTTCAATAGATCCTTAATTTTATAAAACTTGGTGTCAAAACATAGCCCATCATATCTTTAACTGCCCCCAAACAAAACTTAAAATGTTTTTCTCTTTGAGAAAGCCTTTAGCAAAATAAATAAATAAATATACATCACTGAGATTACTTTTTACTACACTACTGATATGAAATTGGTTTTACAGAAAAAGCAAGACATTTCATAAGAAAACAGACAGTATACAGTACTATCTCCTTTAGGAGCAGCTGTGGCTGAGTGGTTAGAGCAGTTTGAAGTGTCCCTGGGCAAGACACCGAGCCCCTCACTGCCTCTGATGTGTGTCCCATCAGTGTATGAGTGAAGCACTGATTATTCTTTGCATTGATACAGTATAGTAGAGTGCTGTAGGAATGGATAAATGAGGCCACAGATTGTGTTGTAAAGCACGTTGAGTATCTCGATAAGATAGAAAGGCTCTATATGAGTGCAGTCCATGCCTTTAAGGGCTCAATTCATTCAACCTTTATTTAGGCAGGTTAATCTCATTGAGCCTCGAGGACTCATTTACAAGAGAGACCTGGCTA
>JARVGV010001459.1:10918457-10947470 GCA_031762435.1 Hypsolebias longignatus | reverse complement strand
ATGTCTGTGGTAAAACTCACCCAAGTGCTATCGGCTATTAGCTTCTCAATGACGTCGGAAATGACGGCTTGTAACTCGGGTAAGGCTACGTCGGAAAAAATATGTCTGATGGGACGATGTAGCGAGGCTCAACGTAGTCCAAAAATCTTTGGAATCAAATATCATCAATGGAAAAAAAAAACTTCCACACCACAGACATTTTGACTTCTTCTCTGCCGTGATCAGATCATGTAGGTGCACGTGACGTCACCACGTTGTGCTGGCGCTGCAGACATCCTTGTCACTGGGTTGTCATACAAAAACAGCGTCTTTTATATCGTGAGTTATTTTGATGGAATGGCCAATGTCTGATGAACTTTGATATCATCCGATACCGATACCATGCCGATAATATCGTGCATCTCTACTGGAAACCCTTCCCAAATCTTTTTTTTTTTCTAAAACAATTTTCTAATAAGAAGACATCAGCCATCTTTTTCATTTGTCTCCTTTCGGCTGCTTCTTTCTTTACGGGTCTCCACAGCATGAGGAAAAGGATGTTACTTTTTTATGAATGCTTTGGGTGTGGTTTTCTTGAATTAAGATTTTTATTTGTGAGATTTGGTGAACAGAAAGTCTAAATTTGATCTTTTACTATTAAGTATTTTACACCATAATATATTCTAAGTCTAAATGCAGTAAAGTGAACACTATGGAGTCAAACTGTGATAGTTTGTTGACAAACTTGTCAAACTATAAAAAACTATTTCAACATTTTGAAGAAGTAGCTTCACTCTGCTGACTTTTGAGACATTTTTAAAACTGTGTTAGAAAATGAGAACCCTCTTTACTATTTTAACTTGATGTGAGTAAACTATACTTACAACTCCACCAACTTTACTAAATCACTATATAAATTCTGTGAGAATGGTTGAGCTCAGGTAGTGAGAAACATCTACCTTAATTAGATATTTTATATGATGTGAACCGATGTGCTGCGTTGGGAACAAGCAGCAATAACGAGGACGCGATGTGACATGATGTAATGAGATGTGGTGTGCGGCGGTGGACAGCAGGATTTATTTTCTGTGGGAGATGATAATAGGAGAAAGGGTGAAAATGGCACAAGTTTTATAATGGATGCAAAAACAAACCTGAAGGAGTGAGCAGAAGATAAATAACGCCTTCCAGAGAAATGAATACTGAGTTAAAAAATAAAACTGGAGTGAGGGTTGGAGAAGAACTGTCTAACGCTAATGTTTTGTTCTATTTCTGTGTGAGATAACATTAACTCTGAAGAAACTGTACTGGCTGAAGGTAAAGTAAAGCAGTTTTAAACACATTTACACACGTATAAATATAAATAATGTTACAGAATGGCTATTGCTTTTTGTTTAAAACTCTAAACACAAAGAAAATGAGTCATAAACGTTTGTGCTGCATCATCGATTGATTCAAATGAGCTCCACCACATTTGGGAAAACACTTTTGCTGTTAGGTTTGTACTTCGATCAGAATGTAAATTTTGAAAAACTAATAAAGAAAATGGTTTTCCTTATCCTGATTATAATCAGAAAATCACCACAAAACACCATACTAGGATAAAATAAAATAAGCAGCTTATCTACACTTTCTAAATATTATTTGAATTAAATTCAATTCAATTTATTCATATAGTGCCAAGTCACAACAAAAGTTTTCTCAGGGCACTGAACAAATACAGTCACATACATAAAAATTCAATTAGCAACATTATTTATCAAAGGCAGGGTGAATGGTTTCACTTAGAGACACAAATACTCAAAAACTGGTTTAGAGTTTAAATGTGTTTCTTTTCAGGGATTGTGTGAATTTTCAGGTTAAAATAAAAAAGTGAACACAAGTATGTAATGATTTCATGAAAGTAAATTAGTCTCAGCTAACGTAACTAATTCATAAAAGGAAATTAATCTCACTTTAACAGTGTAATGCCTCAATTTGCAGCAACTAAAGAACATGAATTGGACACGTTTCATAGAAACATGATCCCTTTTCTTTTCTTCACCCGTCTTCCTCCTCATCACATCAGTAACAGTGCAACTGTACGTCCTCTCCTTCAGCACAGAAGAAGACAACCCACCTCACCCACCCCCCCGCTTTCTTCTTTTCCACTCCAAACATTATCTTTTCCCATCTTTATACTCGTCAAGGCCATGGTGATTGGTTTTGTTTGGGGGGTGGGCACAGAAAAACAATCACTGTTGAGTGAAAACATCATCCATCCATTATCTTTACCCGCTTCTTCCTTTTTGGGTCCACTATCTCTAAATATCAACAGACGGGAACACAGGTCTGTGTTCAGCTTCATGGCAACGCAGTTATTATCCTGTTAGCTATGAAAGTGCTTTCTAAGCCAGAGAGCATGAAAAATTAAAAGGGACGTGTAATCCTCTAATCCTTTAATTAAAGTCAATAATGTATAGAAACGGGGGGAAAACCTGCCTTTAATGTGTTTTTATATAATAAGAATGGTAAAAGTTAGACTAATGTGCAACCTCGTTCTTAATTATGTTCTCAAGAGAAACTGGATAAACATTAAAGCAAACCACAGCTCACTGTTTGGCCCTCATTGAGATATTCACACCTTTCTTTTTTTCTGCTAAGCCATTGTCACATTATTGACCAGCTGCAGTGTATTTTTTGTTGTTGTTGTTGTTGTTGTTGTTTTTTCCTGTTAGCATGAAACTTGAAAAAGATTACACATTTTGCACAAAAGGAAATCCACAAACTTGTCTTGCAAAGAGCTTGTACGAATGCATGCTCGCTGATGCAGGAACTCAACCTGACAAACATACATCTTACAAACCGAGAAAGATTCTGAAAAGTCAAGTGTGATGTAAACAACGTAAACACATCGTCCTGCTGCGCTCCCACGGAGGATTCAGTCAAAGGGAAATAAACCCAGAAAACCCAGAGTGCTTGTTCTTATACTTCCTTTGATAACAGAATATGTCAAACGCTGACTGTTACCACATATTTCCAGCTCTTTTACAGACATACAGTGCAACAATCTACAGGAAGTGGTTAAGCTTGCTTGATTTCATGAAGCACAAAAAGGTAAAAATAAAATAAATAAAAATATGTAGTATGTATAAATCTGCTGCGAATGAAACAATTATAATAATTGTTACACAAAATCTACCACTTTTCATCGCTTACAGCCAAAGACAAACAGATGTTTGATTTTGTTTGCATGTGTGTTTATTTTCTCTTGTTTGTGCTGTTAGCAAAATCTCTTATTCCCACTGAACATATTTCAGACACTCAAAAAGTAATTGTTGTTTAACGTCTACAGCTGATTAATTTTGGGAGTCAACCCATTTCAAAACGGCGACCACAGCTAATCGACATTAACCTACACTACAATAACTGTATCTGAGTGGCTTTTACAGATGTTGAGCTAAAATGTGACGTGGTAGTGGATGAAAATCAATCGCAACAGATACTCAAAGTGTTATCGGTTCATGTGAGGAGAGACAACATAATGTTATTTTCAAGGTTTGGACAAAATGACTACAGACCCGTTGTCATTTCCCAACATAAGATGAGCTTAGGTCAAAAGTCTGACATGAACAGCAGCGGGTGATATGCATTCTTTCAAGGAATGCCAGGCCTCCAATTATTCATGTTTTTATGACTGAATTTATGCAATTATTTTCATAAGAAAAACACAAGACGTGTAATGTAATGTGATGTAAGCATCAGAAAACATGTTGAGTAAACGGGTGAAAGCAGGATGGAGACAACGGCAGCGTTTTGGCAGCACCGGTACTTTCATCTCTTCAAACCCAACGTTGATTAAATGCTGCTCACTACTTTGCTCTGAATAATTTGCTGAAAAATATCACAAACAGAGGCAGCAAACCCTCAGTCATGATGACAATGTTCACATGCACATTGTGCCATTTTCTGTTATGATCCAGATGTTTGGGGATGTTTTAATCCTCAGTGTTTACATCAGAGTGGAGCAGTTGAACTGAAATTGACTTTGAAGGATTTTTCCCTGCAGCACAAAAATCACAGCAGTTACTCCTCATGAAACGACGAGAAAAGTTTAGGAAAATAACCGTATTCAAATTCTGTTTGGGGGGAAAAAACCTCAGTTGATCTGAGGCTGGGATTAGCAGCAGTATTTTTACTCTTTGAGCCAAACACACTCAAAATTCAGCTCTGCCTAGCACCGACGTTCTTCGCAGACACAGAGGGAAGTCAACGTTATTCAGAACAAGTGTTGTCCCATATCCTCGTCACTGCATTATTATACACAACATTTATTTATTGTTTGCTCAGTCACACTAAATGATCATCTGTGCACAAGTGTTGCGGTAATGTCTCCACAGTCTGGAGGATTTTATAGAAAATCTTTTCGTACTAAAAGTGGATGCAGCCGCAGGGTGGGAGGTCTGATGACTATGAATAAAGGCCATCCCACACAGAGTTACCGGTAAATAAATATACTTCCCAGAAGTAATCCATGAGAAAACTCCAGTTTTAAACGTTCTGGCCGGAGCTAAAGATGATGCTTTTTCACATGACAAATATCTAACCAGCCCTTATTAGTGTCACTGGGAGAAATGGGAACTGTAGGCAGAGCTGGCTGGAACAGAGACGAGCTGGTGGTAAAACAAGCCACAGTGGTGTTTCTTTTTAAAGCCCTGCTCTCTCACTTTACTGAGCTGAATTACTGTAAATCCACTCTTCACTGTCTCCTCTGGGATGAGAGGCAAAAAAGATAAGAGGAAGAAGAGGAGGCAAGATGTGAAGAGGAGGTGGAAAAATATAGGCAGTGACAGGGGCGGAGGATAGGGCAAAAAAAAAGAAGAGAAAACAGGAGATGAAGAAGGAATTATGTGAGGGGGTCATGAGATGAGAGGTAGGACTTAAAGCAGAGGGGGTAAAATAAATAGGTGTTGAGCACAGATGTCCTTGACTAACAAAATGCAAGGAGGCAAAATGTCTTTTTGAATGTCAACATGCGAGAAAATCTGCTGACAAAATGTATAACGTAAACCCTAAATTATTATTCATGTATCACCGTGTGTAATCTGTGCAGAGAATACACTTATTAAGCTGTTTTGTTGGTTTAAACTTAAGGACATTCGTACATGCGAGGGACACATTAACAGAGGATGAGTATAATAGAAAACGCAAAGGACAAAAACAAAAAGGACAAAGAAAAAAATAGATTAAATATGCACTGATGAATATTCATGTTAATGAAGAAAAATATGACTTTAACAAAAATAATAATAATAATTTGTGACCAACACCGAGCAAGCCATCATCAAGTTCTACAGTTTTTGTTCTTGTTTAAAGTATTTAAATGTTTTTTCTTTATTTACTTGCAACTGAACTTGTTTGATTTACAGTAGTCCCTTGATTATTGTAAATGGACTGTACTTATACAACCTTTCTAGCTCATCAAGATACTCAAAGCACTTTACAACACAAGCAGTGTCCTCATTTCATACAGCACTCTACTAGAAGAATCAGTGCTTTATCACATTCATACACTGATGGGACACACATCGGAGGCAATGAGGGGTTCAGTGTCTTGCCCAGGGACACTTAGGCATGTGACTGCTGGTGGAATCAAACCGCCAACTCTTGCATTGGAGAACGACTGCTATAACCACTTAGCCACAGCTGCCCCCACTCAGCCACAGCCACCCCTCTAGTACAGCCTCTAGTATCAACTAGATATTGTTGGGCTCACCTCTACATGCAGCTTAGGTTCTGGAACCCAACTCCTGGGGAGAGGCTGAACTCTCCTACTATGGAGTTGCCCAAGGAGAGAGGCATCGGGCAGGTGTGGGGATACTTATAAGCCTGCAGCTGAATGCCTCTGTGTTGGGAGTTTTCCCCAGTAAATGAGAGGGTTGCCTCTCTGCGGCTTCGGGCTGAAGGAGGGAAGGTTCTGACTGTTGTTTGTGTTTACGCACCAATCGTCAGTTCAGATTACCCAGCCTTTTTGCAATCTCGGGATGATGTCCTAGAAGGGGTGCCATTTGGCCATTCCCTCGTTCTACTGGGTGAATTCAATGCCCAAGTGGGAAATGGCCGAGTCATCTGGGAGTGGGTGATTGAGAGGAATGGCCTCCCAGATCTACGTAAATCTGAATGATGATCACTTTTTGGACTTCTGTGCTAAGCATGGATTGTCCATAACAAACACCTTGTTTGATAGGGTGGTTCATAAATGTACTTGGTACTAGGCCACCATAGGCCAGGGTCGATTATCAATTTGATAATTGTATCATCATACTTGCGGCCCAGTGTCTTGGACACTGGGTGAAGAGGGACAGAACAGTCAAATGATCACCACTTTGTGGTGAGTTGAATCCAGTAGTGGGGAAGGCTGCCAGACAGATCTGGTAAATCCAAACGCATCACAAGGTTGAACTGGGAAAGTCTTATGGAGCCCTCTGTCCATGAAGCATTCAACTCATACGTCCAGGAGAGTTTTTCACATGTTCTGAGGGAGGCCGGGGACATAAAATCCGGTTGACCTGTTTTCAGGACTTTTTTGCAGATGCAGCTTCCAGGAGTTGTGACCTGATAGTCATTGATGCCTGTTGGGGCGGCAGCCAATAGACCCGCTGGTAGACACTGGAGATGAAGGAGGTTGTCAAGCTGAAGAAGGAGGCATTTAGGATTTGGTTGTCCTGGAGGACTCCTGAAGCAGCTGACAGGTACAGGGTGGCCAGAAGGTCTGTGGCTTTGGTGGTTGTGGAGTGCTAGACAGAAGTGGCGGTTCCCATTTTTAAAAGGGGGACTGAAGGGTGTGTTTCAGCTATTGTGAGATTACATTTCTTGCCCTCCCTGGGAAAGTTTACTCCAGGATGTTGGAAGGGAGGCTCCGACCAATTGTCGAATCTCAGATTCAGGAGGAGAGGTGTGGCTTCCATCCTGGTCATGGAACAATGAACCAAACCGTCACCCTTGCCGAGTTGCTAAGGGGGTTATGGGAGTTTGCTTCTCCTGTCTCCATGTGTTCTGTGGATCTGGAGAAGGCTTATTACTGTTCATTGAGGCACTCTGTGGGGGTGCTGCAAGACAATGGGGTGCCTGGGTTGTTTTTAAGGTCTATCCAGTCCCTGTATAACCAAAGCAGGAGCTATATCCATATTCTTGGTACAAAGTTGAGCTTGTTCTCAGTGAGGGTTGGACTCTGCCCCTTGTCTCTAATCCTGTTTGTGGTCTTAATGTACAGAATCTTGGGACGCAAAGAAGTTAGGTGTCTATTTTGGGAACTTCAGGGTCTCATCTCTGCTTTATGCAGATGATGTGGCTTTGTTGGCGTGTTCAGGCCTAGATCTTCAGCGTGTACTGGGGAAGTTTGCAGCAGAGTGTGAAGTGGCTAGAATGAGATTCATTTCCTCTGAGGCCATGGTTCTCGGCTGGAAATGGGTGGAATTCTTCCTCTGGGTCGTGGGGGTGGGGGGTGGGGTGGGATTTTGCCTCAGGAGGAAGAGTTCAAATGTCTGGGCATCTTGTTCACGAGTGATGGTATGGTAAAATGGAGAGGGCAATGGATTCACCGATTGGGGCCTTGTCCTTAGTAAAAGAGGGTGTTGTTTTGGGCAGTCGTGGTGAAGAAAGAGCTGAGTCAAAATGCAAAGCTCTCAATCTCTCTATGTTCCAACCCTCACTTATAAACATGAGGTTAAGATCAGGACCAAAATAATGAGGTCTCGCATACTAGCAGTAGAAATGGGCTAGAGTCACTGCTCCTCCGCAACGAAAAGAGTCAGTTGAGGTGGTTTGAGCATCTGATTGGGATGTCTACCGGACACCTCCCTTTAGAGTTTTTTTGGGCATGTCCCACTGGTAGGAGACCCCAGGGGAGACCCAAGGGAAGACCCAGAAGTTGTTGGACAAAGAGATCTTCTCTGGCCTGAGAATGTATTGAGGTCTCCCACAATGAGCTGGAAAGTATAGCTGGGGAGAGGGATGTCTGGGTTTCTCTCCTGGACTATTGTCTGTGACTCAACTACAGATAAGCGGTAAAAGATGGAGAAGGAGATTTAACTATTTGAAAAAGACTAACATGGGCATCCTGCTCTCATTGGTCCTGATTCTTTTAAGGTAAAGGAAAATGTTCACTTAAAGATATTGTAGCTACTTGAGTAATACTGTCTTTAAAAGTACTTACCCGGTACTGTAATAATTTAAATGGTTTAAAATTAAAATTTTGTATGTTTTATGTAAACTATTCTTAGAGAATTTTAGGCCAAGGTTTATGAAAGTTTTATTGTGTTTTATTTTTGTGGCTGAGAACATTTTTCCCTCCTACCATGAGAAGATGCTGCTCAGCTCTCGCCGAAAACACTCTTATCTCGGACTAGAGGCCGACTCTGATGCCCATAAATCATATTTGTGCAGAACGAGTGCTTTTGTGAGCTGGGACTGCAGCTGGCTTCAAGCAACGCCCACTGAACTCCGCTGAGCTCCACTGAACTGCTAATATTATAAAAGTCAGCATATGGCACTGGTCAAGGTTCCATTCTGGACATTGCTTGCATATGTATGTAAAACATATGTACATATGTATATAAATACATATACATATGTATATACATATATACATACATATGTATATAAATACATATGTATGTAAATACATATGTGCATATGTACATAAAACATGTCCTGAATGCAGCCCTTACAAGTAAAAAAGGCAGTTAAAAATCTTCACCTGTTTTGAGTTATGGTTCTTTTGAGTAAACGTTGGTGAACAAGATAATTTTTCAACAACTAGACTTTCAGGTTTTCCAATCAGCAGCTTCTTATTATCATGTTCATGTTCTCAAAGAGTTGCTGAAAACTTTTGCTACGTCAGGAAGAGTCTGAGCCCGAGTCTTCAACATCGGTGGAGTCATACTCATCAGCGGACTCAGTTAGAGCAGGGTACGGCCGTGGTTGGTCCAGGTTAACATAGGTGACATTCAGACTAATGTAGTGTTCTCCCTCCAGGCTCAACAGGATGGTGGAGACCGCCAACACCAGTGTGGCAAAGGTGGGTCTAAGCTCTGGATCAGGGTCCCAGCACTGGAGCATGATACGATACCTGAAGAAACCCAAACAGAGGGATAAGAAGCAATAAATAAGGACATATGCATATAAAATTAAAAAAAACACTTTACATCGACCACATCTAAATACCATTCTACTAAAGAATGAACAAACCAGCTTGAATACGTTGAAGCTTGTTTTTGAGCTACATGGAGAGTAAAAAATAAATAAAAAAATCACAGAAGCTAGCCAGCAGGTAGCTGGCTATGGAGAAATGGAATAAGAAAAGTCAAGTTGGAGATGTTTTCTCCCAAGAATCCTCATTCTTTGAGCCATATGAGTTTGAGCATTGATTGACTGAATCTTTTTTTTTCTAATGAAGCTTGCTGTATGAAGTAAATTATGGAAACACTCCCTTATTTCACCCTAACAATGGGCCACAATGGGCCGATGCCCAAACTGTTTCAGTTTTAGCCAGTTACTGAATATTCCTGTTTTGAGTCCCCATGCATAATTTGTGTGAACTTTTTTTCAATTTTTGTTCCAACTTTTATAAACTAAGAATACTACAGCACTTCATTTACCTCAATGACATTGATCTTGAAGCCCTCAGCCCATTCTGGAAAAATTACAATTCCTCTGTGGACTATATACACATAGTGGTTTATTTTCTTTCTATTTTTACAAAAAGTTTGCAGTTTCAGGAGTGTATCATAAAAACAGTCCAATTTTTGAATCAGTGGGAATCACTAAGTTTAAAAGTGTGGTTGTGAAAGAAGCATGGCTCCTCAAAGTGTGTTGTTGGTGTACTTATTAACTTTAAAATTATGTATAACCATACTGGAGCAGAGTTTAGTGGACAATTTACTACAACTGGGTGATTGTTTGAACATCTTGTTTTTTTCCAGTTGGGACTTTGCGCTCAGCTCTGTTGCTGTATAAAAACTTCTTATTTCTAAACGTTTATGGAAGCAAAATCCTGCTACTTACAGTGGGTCAGGGCAGTACTGTGGCTGGGGAAGCCTCCTGCCCTGCATTAAGTAATGGGTTACATCATAAGGGTCCACCTCTGGGTAAGGACTTGCTCCTCTGGTCAACATCTCCCACATCAGTACACCAAAGGACCACTGCACCAGGAGTCAAAGTTTGACATCAGCGCACATGTTCAGATGTACGTACAGGTACTCAAGTTCATTAGAGAGCTTTAAAGAGATGGTCCAGAGCCTTTGACTTGAGTTGCTGTGGAACGGTTATGAACAACACACACATAGAAAAGCGACATGAACAAGAACATGCTGTGTTGTCTTCGTTTCTCACTGGTGTGTAAAAAACCCAGTAGTGTACTGGAGGTAAAACACAGATTTGACAAATGGCACAAACAAAATATTGACAAGCTGTTGTGTGCATAGGTGTACACAAAGGCTTGTTATGAATTCAGATGATAATTTGTAAATTATTTTAAGACAAAAGAGCAAAAATGAAGCAGGCAGAAAGATATTTGGCATAGAGGCACCAGTGACATAAAAATTGTGGGAACCTTCAGTTCATTTTCACGTCCTGCAATTTTTTTACAGCTGCATTTTCATTTATTTATGTTTTTTAATTCTGTTTACTTTAAATATTAATTTGATAAGTAGGCCCTACATAATATTTTAGATGTATGACAATCAAGCTCATAGCTGCCCTCTGCCTCGCTTGTACTGGAGCATGTTGAGTAAAATGACAAAAACAGTATTTTCGGTGACAACTACTATCCACAAATACATCTACTGTCCTAATTACCCAGCTACTAGTTGCAGTGAGCAGCGATGACAAATCCATTCTTTGTATCAAGCACACTCACAGTTTCTGAGACTCAAAAATATTCTGAGGAGTTGTTGCCATAGATTTATTAAACTAACAGAAGAGCCCTTTGACATCTCAAAATACAACACCTGCTCTTCCAAGAAAAAATAAATATAGCATCCAATGACGTGCGTCACTGTCTGAATATGATCTATGCTTTTTTTTTTTTTTTTTTTTTTTCTAAGCATTTTGTCTGGCTTCAATTTATTTTCTGCCAACCTGTGTACTCCACATGTGCATACATTTACAATGAAAACAAACATGTGGACTCATGATATTAATACTAGATTTCTTTGTGACCAGCCTCAGTTTGAAAAATAAAAATCAGTCTAAACTAGTCCCAGTCCAACCCTAACCTTAACCCTAACCCACACCAAAGTGGACTGCTACTGTCTTAAAACAAATTCAACTTCAAAATTGCCTAGTTGTTCATGAAAATGTTACTTTAAAAACCTTTACGCTGTCAGTTTTGCAATAAAAGTTCATTCCTGCTGAAAGGGCCTACACTGAAAGTCTGTCAGTTGTTGCTTTTTACATGTGTATTTGCAAATAACCACAGAATTCTATAGATATTCATTTAATGCAAAACAGATGGTGACGTAGATGTTTATAAAATTACGTTTGCTATGAGATTTTTGAGACAGTAATTATTTGAAGACTGCAGCAGTCAACTTTGATCTCGGGACTAACCCTTTGCTGGTCATTCTGTTCATAATTAAATTATATTCATCCACAGTGAGGTTGTTTTAAAAGTTATCTACAACAGGTAGGATATTAGTTGTTTCAAACCTTTCCACAGAACTCAACTTTAAAAGATATGAAATATCTTTTTATACTCTCAGAACAGTTTAGGAAGAGACATTCCTTTAGGATTTAAAACTCAGAGTAAGCATAAAGACTTTTCAAACTGTGATAATTGTTTTTCATACAAATACACACCACATCTGATTTGGTAGTGAATTTCTGTGTTTGCAAACTCTCGATGGCCATCCACTTGACGGGCAGTTTAGCTTTGCGATGGTCCTGAATGCTGTAATATTCCTTATCAAAAACATCTCTGGCCATGCCAAAATCTGCCACTTTCACCGTGTAAGACTCATCCAACCTAAGGACAGAAAAAGTGAGATGATGTCGACCAAACTGGCACTAACTGATATTCTCCTAATGTATAGTCAGAAGTAAAGGAGTTGTTATTCCTCATAATATTTTGGTGACTCACATGCAGTTACGTGCAGCAAGATCTCTGTGCACAAATTTCTTCTGAGCCAAATACTCCATCCCTTTGGCAACCTGGAGCCCAAAGCCAATGAGATCCTTCACAGTGGGGTTCTAAAGCAAAAACAATACACAAATCCTGCATTCATTGGAGCTTTTTTAACTGATGCTGGTGCGTAAAGTAGAAGATGAGATGATTGTTTTATCCCACCCTCTTCTCGCAGCGTATGAAGTGTCGCAGGTCCCCGTGCTTCATGTACGGCAGCACCACTAGAGGGAGGCCTTCCTGAGGCAGCAGGATGCCCAGCAGAGACAACACATTGCTGTGGTGGAAACCCTTCATTATGATGCCTTCCTTCAGAAACTGCTCCACCTCCTCAACATCTGTTATTCCTGATGGCACACACATTAAAACATAAAGCTATTTAAACTGGGTAGTAGAATTGGGGCTCTGAAAGGCTTTGCAAAACCAAGTTCATCTTTAAAAGTATTTACTGGACAAGTTAAAAACTCTGGAAAGTTGATCTACAGCTTTTCTAAATAAATAAAAAATCAAGAACATTCAAATCAGCACTTAAGACAAAAACGTAACTATTTAAAGACTTGACGGCGCAGTGGATTTCTCTGCTGCTGGAGTCCGTTAAGTGGCCGTGATAGACCGTTCCAAAATGCCCTGCAGGAAAAACGACGACAGATAATGAAGATACACGTTTTATTTTAGTATTAGACACACAGTTTGCTTTCAGTACCTTTCCCTATGATCCGATGGTGTTGCACCACAAGCATCTCAGCAGGAATAAGAACATCCTTCACTTCCTCTAGTAGCTCTGGTCTAAAGCTGGAGATGGAAATCTTTTCTGCTGGCAGGAGGGGAGTGAGGGTTGGATCTATGGCACCTACAGGATAGACGAAATGTGGAAACACCACTTGCCCCATGACAGGGGTGGGAGGACTCAGGGATACCCCTTGTAAAATACCAGAAACACACAGTTATTCAACTTTGACAATGAGGTGGAGATTAATTTGGGTTTCTAGCTAGATAGTCACCTCTTCGGTAATCTCCAACAGGAGACAGCTCGGCAGCATTTGGACCAGAGCGTACTGGACTGTGGGTTAAACGTGCCTCTAACATGGAGGCTGAAAGACATTTCACAACTCCTTCTTAATCATCAACCCCACAAAAAGGAAGGGGACATGTACATCTGACCGAGATGTTCAAGTTGAAAGACTATTTCTAAACCATACTTAGCAGCAGTTGCATCAACAGGTCAGACCAAGGTCCAAAGAAACAGGCTCACCTTTTTTTTGCTTTCGCAAATGTTTCATAACAACAAAGGCCAACACGGCCCCGGCCACCAGAGCTGCTAGGATCCCCAGAACAATTCCCACCATGTAGTGGTTGTTGACCCTGACTACTGTGCCAACATTGTGAACCTGCCCATTGATGGAGATCTGGAGAATGGTGAATAAGACAAAGTGATAATTTGATAATGTATGAAATGTTTTATTGTGTCTTTTTACAGTGAGCATTATATTCTTCTAAACACTATGCAAGACAGTTTCTGTTGTGTAAAAGCATGCTATGATCAAATCTAAGGCTTCTGTGGGTGAAAATATTATCTCACTGGGCTGGTTTTATTTTTATTTTTTGGAGACTAGTTGGGGACTCACAATAGAAAGAAAATGGCAGGAAAATGGGCTAATTTCTAGTTGCTGAAATTAGCAAGCCACATTTTGAGAATTAGTTTTTGTGTTTACAACTTGCAAAACGTTGGTTACGTATTGTAACCCCAGATTCTATGAGTGTAAGCATAGCCCTTTAAAAGCTGTCACTTATTGGAGTTACCCCGCGCACAGCACGCCGAACACTGAAAACTTTTCGTCCACACCCACCTGTTGTCTGGGCCCCACCCGGTCCTTTATAAATTGCATCTGGACCGGAGATCGACTCCCAAAAGGCATTCTCTTTTTCTTCAGCCATTTGAGAGCCAGTGAAGCCCAAATTTTAAAGGGCTACGCCTACACTCATAGAATCTGGGGTTACAATACATAACGAACGTTCTATTTCATGTAAGCTACGCCCTAAAAGCTCCCGCTTATTAGGTTTAAAGGGCAGAGCAGGATATGGTCCATGCCTCACTGTGTCTGTCTGAGAACCATGAAAAACACAGATATCTGCCTAAAACTGTATTCTCCATTCAAGCGGAATTACACATCGCTGATCCATGTACCTGGTGCATACTGGATGACAAGCGTGCAATTTCTGTACCTGATCTTAGCGGAGGAATGTTTATTCATATCAGACAACCAGAGGAATAAGAAGGGAAAAACTTCCAACGAGGAAAAAGGAAGTTTTCCTGCTTGAACGAGTAAACATACAAAGGCCCGCTTATAATAACAGAGCAGGGCAGGGTTTTTTTTGTTTTTGTTTGTTTGTTTGTTTTTCTTTCTCTCTTTTTAATTTAGAAGTAGTGTTCTTAGCAATGGCTGAAGAAAACGGGGAGTCGATCTCTGGTCCAGATGCAATTCATAAATGACCCACACTGTAGGTGGGCGTGAACTAGAAGTTCTCAGTGTTTGGCACGCTGCTCGCGGGGTAAACCCAATAAGCAACATCTTTTAAAGGGCGTAGTTTACACGAAATGGAACCGTTTTCTAGGCCTTGCACAATATTTTGTTGCCCACCTCCGCCCAAATTGTTCGCAACTCGGTCCACTTTGTACCCTCATTAGCTGCCCCACCCCCCCTCTGTGATTTGGTCGACTGGAGTACACTTTGCTACTAAAAATAAAATGTTAGCATGCCAGTATTTATTCTAAAATAGCTAAAGAAAGATTAGCTTCTACAGTACATTTCTGAACTGTTACTAATCAGTAGCCAAAAGAATGCCCTCACAGCATGATATGAATATGAATAGTTAATTTTTTTCTAAACATCCAATCTGACCAACCTTGACTGGCAGCCCCTCACTGGGAATGGTGAGGTTTTTAGGGATCCTGCAAGTTATCTCATTATCCAGGACTTTAGCATCACAATCAACATCTGCCACCGTCATAATGATAGTCATACAAGAGCTCACCAGGTTCAGCTTTTTATGCTGTCAACAAGAAATCAATATTTGAGTTATTTAAAATGAATAGTTTACAATTAACTCATTTGCAAAGATTAAGACCTAATAACTTACGTGCAGTGATACTTCATCAAAAGCATGATACAAACTGAGCACGTGTCCTTCTGTTTCAAAAGGAATTGGCTCCCCGTATGGATGATATGTGAAATCTCTGTTCCAAAGGCCCATTGCTCCGTCCATATCAAAAGACAGATGTCCTTCCTCCGTCTCGTCTCTTTGGAACACCGGAGTGATGCACTCCATCCTCGTCGGCAAAGACTTGCCTAAACACTCCTGAAGCAAAACACCATGAGAACATGTCAGCATATCATCCAAAGAGAAAATCAAGTGAATGTTCTGGATTTTCTTGATTTATGGTACCCTGGTCACAGGTTTTAGGTGGCTCTCGTTAGGCTTAAAGCGGATGATGGTGCGGTAAACAGAATCCAGGTTCTCCCCTTCAATCACAATCCTTGAACCTCTGTGATCAAAGAAAACTTTTTGTTGTAATTTGACAGAAATAATTAAAAAGCAGCATTCTTTGAAAGACTATATCACCCACTGCAATGTATGGCAGAGTTTTAAACAAAGATGTGTGATCAGCAAGTGTGCAGAGTAGATGTTAGGGATGAATCTCAGCAACCAACACAAAAGATTTTAGTTCAATATCCATAAAAATTGCTGGGTTGTATAAATATTTGTGTTGGTTAAAGTCAATTAGTTGTTGTGGCCATCTTGAATCAGGCTGACTCCAAATGTTTATCAGTTGTAGATGAACATCCAATGAATTTTTCACTTCATTTCACCTATATTTAACCAGGCATAAACACTAAGAACAAATTCTTATTTACAATGCTGGCCTGGCAGCACCAACATGTCCTTGTAGGGTCATGGGAAGGAAAACAATACATTCACTCAAACCTTTATTTATACCAATAAATCAAATTGAACCTCAAAGACTCTTTTACAAGTGAGACCTGTTTAGACAGACAAAAATGTTGTGAAAGTAACAACATGCAGGATTTGGAGGCAAAAAAAAATCCTAACAAGTTCTCTCTCAATGGCCAATTGGAGACAGCATGAAATTGACAAAACACCCCACCCACATAAACACATGGTGACGTAGACATTCTGCAGGGGATGGGTAGACAACAAGGGTGGTGAGTGTGTCAAAGGATGCTCCCGGCAGCACTTTAAGAGTTCTGATAAGAATAGAATAATCAGCCAGTTCCCTCTGGTGAGATCCGTAAACATTCTCAGGGGTGCCAAGGATGGCCAAGGACAGTGCCAGTGAGAATCCAAGAGTCCTGAAATGATGATACAATGTTTATTCAGCTGGTTCCCCCTGATTGATCCGTGGACTTCCTCAGTGGGAGGGGAGAGGGCAGAGCGTCAGATTACAGAGCCTCCAGGCGAATTGAGATAAGGTGGCCTCAAAGTCCAGCCAAGGGAGCCACATTCAGATAAACAACATTCGTTTTGGAGACAGGCAAAACTTTACTGATTTATATCTGCCTTGAGTCTTTGCTGGTCTCACGTAGATTTTGAAACATCCAAATTAAATGGACACGCCATTGGTCCATGCCTGAGAATATTCCACGAGATTTGATCCATCCTGCAAGCAAGTTCTAGGGACCACAAATAGCCTGCAATTCTCACAAATCACATCCAATTTGTGGTCTAGTTCGCCAAGCAATTGAGTCTGGGTGCTTGAGACATGGAGCAAAGTGAAGGAGAGGAAGGGAAAGGCATCTGCCCACGACAAGAGCAAGTGGTGAATACAGTTAGGTAAAACAAAATATAGAAAATGAACAAGGAACTCAAAAATTACATTAGCAGCAGTTCATTGTCAAAGTTAATCACATTAATAGGCATGAAAACATTTGCAAGTATATTTCAACACGGCTTTTAAACAATTTTTAAAATTAGAAACTAAGACAAGGGAGGTCAGATCCAAAGTTTTTTTAAGCAGATTCCAGTCAGATGGAGCAGCAGCAGCAAAGGCTACAGAGCCAATATGAGATTAAAGTCTTTAGAGCTGCTAACCACAAATAATGAGAGGATTGGGTGTTATACTTCGAAACCGGTTCTAGTTACAGTAGATTAGTTAAATATGGAGGTGACAAACCCAGCGATGTTTTCTAAATGAAGGTAAACTAATGAAATTCATTTTACAATTTAGTATGTAGAGAAAGCCATGGGTGTGGCTGTGACTGAGTGGTTAGAGAAGTTGTCCTCTAATGCAAGAGTTGGGATTTCGATTCCACCAGTAGTCATATGCTGAAGTGTCCCTGGGTAATACACTTAACCCCTCATTGCCTCCGATCTGTTTCACATTGGTGTATGAATGTGATAAAGCACTGATTATTATTTGCATAGAAATAGAGTGCTGTATAAATGGGTAAATGAGGGCACAGATTGTAGTGTAAAGTGCTTTGGGTATCTTGATAAGATAGAAAAGCTCTATATAAGTGCAATCCATTGGCCATTTAACAAGAGAGTGAGTAGAGGTGACAATGATGTGTTCTATAAGGAGCACATTTGTAAAAAAAAAAAAGCAAACAGCAGAGTGATAAATTTTGTCCAGCTTACAAAGAACACCCTTACAGGCATGTCAGTAAATTATATTTCCATAATCCAACAGAGTTAGAATGTTTTTTTCAACAATGGTGCATTTTGCAGCCAATGTGAACTAAGATCGATTCCTACATAGATAACAAAGTCTCGCTTTAATCTTAGATTGCAAAACATTAACATGATGTGAATGGACAGAGCAACATCAATCCAAATTCCCAAATATTTATAACCTGTTACCTCTTCTATAATATCACCATTTACAGTTGTGAAGTCCACAGACGTGGGTAGGGTTCCTTTTCCATGACCGAACCACATAATTTTAGCTTTCTTGGCATTTAAGGACAAACTTGTCAGAAAAGGCCTGCTGGATTTCAAGAAAACCACATGCAAGGGACTTCACAACTTTATCCAGAGTAGAACCAAAAGCATACAGAATAGTGACATCAGCATATGAATGGATGGAGGCCTCACTAACAGTGTAAGATATCATTTGTAAATATGGAGAAAAGAACTGGACCAAGAATGGAGCCTTGGTGTATGCCTGACCTACTCAGAAGAAATTGTGAAGTATGAGAGTCAATATTCACTTGAACCATGTTTGTGGCTGTCCTGAAATTCTGATATGGTCAAGGAAGATGGAATGATCAACTGAGTCAAAAGCTTTTTGCTAAATAAATTCATATTGCTGCACTATGCTGTTTAGAGTCCAATGCCGATGCTATATCTTTGACAACTTTCAGAGCAGCCAAAATGCAACCATGCCCTGAACAAAAGGAAGATTGGGTGCTGGACAAAATATTAAAAAACTTCAGATAGTGTGTTAGGTGCTTATTCATCAGTTTTTCAAAACCTTTGACACACAAGGTAGAATAGATATTGACCTATAACTATTAACACTGGTCTGACACCCACCCTTAAAGAGAGGGTGAACAGTAGCAGCCTTCCACTCAGCTGGACTTTCAGCAAAGAAAGAAAGGTTAAAAATACAGTACTAGCCAATGGGGCCACAATAAACAGAGCCACCAACTTAAAAAATAATGGAGGTAGTTTGTCCAGTCCAGCAGGCTATTTTAGGGTCTAAAGATAGCAATTCCCTCATGACCTTGTTCTCTGTGACTAAGTGAAAATTTATTTATTTTTTTTGTAAAGGGGAACAAGCTAGGTTGAGACTGGAAGGTGTCAGAGGATACAAGTTATACTATTGAACTATTCAAGTTCAAGTTCAAGTCAATTTTATTGCCATTCTCAACATGAGGTGGAACAAGATTATGTACACGGTCCCAGTTACACCTACCAACAGCAAAAATATAGAGTAAAAAGAAACAGTGTGTAAGGATCTAAGATGCCAAATGGACGCCAAATGGTACACTAAAAGATCTAAGATATATACTAATATACAGGCAGTCCTCGAGTTATGTTCGAGTTTCGTTCTTACGGGCTGAACTTAACTCGATTTTGCCGTAAGTCGGAGCGCTACCCACGTGGCGGCCATAACTCCGGATTTTCGGCCGTAAGTCGGAAAAAGAACTGTAAACGTCATTTTAAACACGTTTTTTTCAATGTAACACAACAGCCTACTTAGAACGCTGTTTTGCTGTATTTACAAGCAGTTAGCTAACACAATACCCTAAAAATAAAAAATAAAAAAATAAAAAATGCTGCATAAAAAAGTCAACGTGAGGTGTGATGACGTCACTGGGGGCGGTGCCGTAAGTCTGAAATGCCGTAAGTCGATGGCGCCGTAAGTCGGGGACTGCCTGTATATGCCAAACAGACACCAAATGGTACGCTAAAAGATTTAAGATACACACTGATATATGCCAAGCAGACGCCAAACAGTATGCTAAAAGATCTAAAATATACGCTAAACACTAATAATGCAAAACAATATGGTGTAACAATAGCAGCCCGAACATGAGTCCGTAGTGAGCAGATGGGTTGGCATTGTGCAGATGATCAAACTAGTCAATGTAGATTCTGGAACACCTCCAGAACCTATGAAATGTACATTCAAAAATATTAACCATTCATTCTTTATCAATGACTACAGTATCATCCACTAAAAGAGAGGATGGCAAAACAGAGGACTTATTTTCCAACTATCTTGCTGCTTTTCAAAATAACCGTGGAGTAGAGGCACTATGTGTAAACTGCTCTCTAAAATAAGCAGACTTCGACTGTCACACTGGTTATGTTGCTATATTTCAAATCTGGCAAAAAGAAGCTTATCACTCTCCAACCCCCAACTGCCATGCTTACGCCATGCAGTATTCTTTTCCTGCTACAAAGTTGCTACGTCAGGAGAGTGTGGGATTCCTAGGTTTTGCCTGTCACTCACTCTTCCTTTCACAACTAATTAACATCAACTCATTCCACCTGCTGCTGCTCTGAGGAGGACTGCCTGATGGTGTATATTAGCTCCTGCCAGACACCTCTTCAGTGCTGGGACATCATCTATCAAATGGACCTTCCACGGCCTGCCTCTTCAAGTCCTCCCTAGGACCTCATCTCTCCACTGGGCTCCACCTGTGGATTAACGGTGTCCCTTCAACAATCATCCTCAAACAATTCACAACTGGGTCAACCTGCTCCTCTCTCCACTGAGAGACTGAGAATCTTCACCAGCAACCTACTCCTCTCTCCACCGCCAATTACCTCAAGACTGGATCTCCTGCAAAACCCAGGACCTGTCCTCTCCTCTCCTTCTTGGCCTTCACCTACAACACAAACAGTAATGAGTTATTCTCTATTTCAAGGACTCAATATTCTAAAATACCACCAGAACCCATACTCACCTTATCTTCTTCTCCCTTTCAGCTGCAACGACACCCAATCACCTGTAAATAAAGTTCCCTTACTTTTTGTACTCCTGGCTCTGTCTTTACTGAATCGGTCTGCTTAGTTGGGGGTCAACGTTGATATAAACCTGATAGTATGCCCCAGACAATGGACCCCTCAAGCAAGACTGAGGAGGTAAAGACTCAGCTAGGACCAAAAATAAACAGTGACCCTCTCAACTTAACTTTACAGCAAATTCTTACGCAGCAACAAACAACCCAGGACAATCTACTGGAGCTGGGTGCCAATGTGTTCTCTCTTCAAAAAGGAATGGTGGCCCAAGCTTCATCTTCGACTCAGTCTACCCTTCTTGAACCTACGGTTAGGACTAACAGTCCATACCCCCAGGAACCTGACATTTGACCTTCTGAAATGTTCGAAGGTAACACTCGCAAGTGTGGTGGCTTCGTCCCTCAGTGTAACTTGGCATTTAACCACGCACCCATTACATATTCATCCGATTCTGCCTGCATAACATGTGTGGTTAGTGCTTTAAAAGGAGAAGTGCTCCAGTGGGCACATGCCTACCTTTGAAGACGCCCCATCGAGACTCTGACGTTTGTCACATTCCTGGAGGATTTTCTTCAGGTCTTCGACCATCCTTTGCAGCAGGAGGAGGCAACCCAAAACTTTTCACATTACGTCAGGGGAAAGAGACGGTGACCAAATTTGCCATCTACTTCCACATCATCGCTGAGGAATTCGGCTGGCGTGAGACAGCATTACGCAGTGCTTTCATTAACGCTTTAAACAAACAAATTAAAGATCATCTGGTCACCCATGACATCCCCTCGGATTTGGATGACGTAATCTCCTTGGCTATTCGGATAGACAACAGGGTTTGTGGGAGCCTCTTAGAAGAGGACTACAAATCCCACAAACTCCTCCTTCCTAGAAGTAATGTTTCCACATCCACGGATTCCGCTTCTGAACCCGAACCAATGCAGATTGGTAGGACTCTGCTTTCCCATGAAGAGCAACAGCACTGCCTCAAGGCCAATGCCTGCATGTACTGTGGAAAGAAACACCATTTAATCGCTGCCTGCAAACTAAGGGTAAAAGACAAAGCCCACCAGTAGTACAGGAGATACTGGTGGGTACCATTTCTTTGCCTCCTAAAAATAATTTGAGTCTACCAGTAATTATCTGCATTAACGCTGTCAATTTTCCCATCCAGGCTCTGATTAATTCCGGTGCTGAACAGAATTTAATCAGCAGAAACCTGGTGGAAGAACTGCAAATCCCCACAATCAACTTAACACCAGCCATCACCGTCTCTGCCCTCACTGGGCAAACCATCTCCCCCATTTCATTAAAGACATTAAATATATTGTTTGTAGTATCTGGAAATCACAGAGACGGGTGAGTTTTTCATTTTCAACTCTTCTACGCCACAATTTATCTTGGGTCATCCGTGGCTTAAGTTATACAACCCTCAAATTAACTGGGTCGAAAACAGAGTTGAGAAATGGGGAGAGAGATGTTCTTTGAGATGCCTCCGTTCAGCCATCTCTTCAGGTTTACCTCCTACACAAAAGGGTGAAGGCATTGACCTCTCTGCAATACCTTCAATTTACCACATGATGCCACCAGTCTTTAGTAAACAAAAGGCATTATTTCTGCCACCACACAGGCCATGTGACTGCACTATCGATTTACTCCCTGGAGCTCCCTTACCAACAAGTAGACTGTATAATCTATCTGGGCTTGAAAAGACATCCATGAAAGACTATATTGATGATTCTTTAAAATCAGGCATTATCTGCCCTTCTACCTCTCCAGTGTGGGCTGGGTTCTTCTTTGTGGCCAAAAAAGATACAACTCTAAGACCTTGTATTGACTATAGGAGACTCAACCAAATTACCATCAAAAACAAATATCCACTCCCTTTAATCGACTCTGTCTACGAGCAGCTCCAGCAAGCCGCTATTTTTACTACACTCAATCTCCGCAATGCGTATGAATCAGTGAGAATTTGCAAAGGAGACAAATGGAAAAAAGCTTTTAAAACTCTTTTGGGACATTTTGAGTACCTTTTTATGCCATTCAGGTTAACTAACACCATGGTGGTTTTTCAAGCTCTCGTTAATGTTCTCAGGGATTTCCTCAACGTCTTCATATTTGTATATCTGGATGATATAATCATTTATCCCAAAAATGAAGAGCAACATACCCAACATGTGAAAGGTGTTCTCCAGAGGTTGTTAAAAAAACAGCTTTTTGTCAAGGCAGAAAAATGCGAGTTCCATGCTACAACTGTGACATTCCTGGGGTTCATCTTTGAGAGAGGACAAATTTAATCCGACCCTGAAAAGACCAAGGCTGTAGTGGAGTGGCCTACCCCCGTCAACAGGAAACAATTACAACGGTTCCTGAGTTTTGTTAATTTTTACCGACGGTTTATTAAGAACTATATTAAAGTCACCACTCCCCTGACTCAGCTTACCTCTAATCTAAAGAAGTTTAACTGGGCACCCGAAGCTGACTCTGCTTTTAACAATCTCGAACATCATTTCTCAACAGCCCCCATTTTATCACATCCTAATGGCAAGAGGCAGTTTATTGTGGAGGTTGACGCTTCTGACTCAGGAGTGGGGGCCGTCTTATCACAAAGAGCAACCAACGACGGAAAATTCCACCCATGCCCTTTTTCTCACGTTGTTTGTTTTCTGCTGAGACCAACTATGATGTCAGCAACCATGAGTTATTGGCCATTAAACTAGCATTAGAAGAGTGGAGAAATTGGCTGGAGGGAGCTGAACTTCCCTTCATAATATGGACAGACCACAAGAACCTAGCCTATCTTCAGGGGGCTAAAAGACAACTCCCAACAGGCCAGGTGGTCCTTGTTTAAGGCCTGATTCAATTTTTCCATCACATATATATTTCAGGGTCCCGCAACGTCAAACCAGATGCCCTCTCGCGACAGTTCTCCACAGCTGAGGGTCCGGACACCCCTGAGAACATCCTTCCTTCCTCCAGTAAGGTGGGTGTAATGACTTGGCCTATTGAGAAGGACATTCTGGAGGCCTAACAGACCGAACCAGATCCCGGTGCCGGCCCTCCTGGGAAAATGTTTGGCATCAACTTTTGCAAATACTTTGTGATGGTTTAATTAATATGCATCCAGTTGTCCATGATACTTCAATAAAGTAGTGATATACCTCCTCCATCAATTTTGTCCCTGAAGACCTTTAGGAAGGACAGAAACTGTGATCCCATTAATTTGAATCCAGGACACAAATTATCTCACCAAGAGACTCTTTATTTTTGTCTTAATTCAAATAGTCAAAGATAACCTTGTGTTATGATCATTGTTGTGTTCAATATTTTGATAATCAAAGACTCTGTCTACACCAAGGACAGGTCAAAATGACTTTTCAGTATTTGTTTAAAAGTATTAAGACAGTTTAATCAGTTTAAATCATAAAGCTGGCACCTGTCCTCTCTTCTAAAACAACTTTTCTCTAAACTTTCTCTCCTCAACTTACAATAACCTCCTGACATCAACTAACCACCTTCCACTTCCTGGTTGAACTAACCAATCGGGAAGGACCAAGTTTCAGGAAGTTAAGCTCTCTTTAAAGGTTCTAACTTCCTTGAATCATAGCTCTCTTCGGGGTTCTGTCAGAGAAGTGGAGTTGAGACCCTTTTTGGGCTGTTGGACGTGTGGTCAGGCGTTAAAGACCTCGTCATCAGCTGGGGTTCACAGCATGCTGCTGTACACCCACTTGAGTGTAAAGCTCCAAGACCTTTGAATAACAATTCCTTCTGAGGAATGAAAGCCAAACCGGGACTGCCACTATTTCGGTTTGATTTGACGCAGACACCCGGAGATGCTGAAAGGTAAAACGGATTGACCTCCTCGGATGTCAAGGAAAGCTCCATTCTTGACTGACCATTGCAAGGTAACGAGTAGTCAATGTTTCTGCCAAGCGGACCGGCGTTTAGCTGAGATCGCCCGGAAAGTGTGTCATTCCTGGTTGAACTCATTTCTCAAGATGACTCACCTCTCTTCCTTCCTCCTTTCTCTTAAACCTCTCCTCACCAGTAACATTAAGAAAAAGTGCCTTCAGATATAAGTTAATTAAGATCCATAACTTTATTCTGTTGTTCCTTTAAATACTTGTCAGCTTGCAAAATTGCAGACATGTAATTTCCATCTGTGATGGTTAATTTATAGGAAATTGATCAGAACCAATCATGTGTACGTTATGATGTTAATTTAATGATCTGTTAAATAAGTGACCTAGTTTGCTTCATGGATATAATTAACGTTTCATGTCACATGTATTCATTTTGGTCACTCAAGATATGTTTAATCCTAAAAGAAGAGAATCCATGAATAAATACCAATTAAATATTCTTGAACTTAAACTAGTCTTGAATTATTAATTGAGGATGGACAGGTAACCCTGCTCCTACATCCTACAATAACGTTGGTTACGTATTGTAACCCCAGATTCTATGAGTGTAAGCATAGCCCTTTAAAGCTGTCACTATTGGGTTTACCCGTGCTTCGCGCCCAGACACTGAAGACTTCTAGTCCACGCCCACCTGTTGTGGGCCCTGCCCGGTCTACTATAAAACCGTACCTGGACCGGCGCTCGGCTCCCAAGGCAATACTTTTTCTCAGCCAAATGAGAGCCAGTGAGGCCCAGGTTTTAAAGGGCTCCGCTTACACTCATAGAATCTGGGGTTACAATACGTAACCAACGTTCTATTTCATGTAAGCTCTGCCCTTTAAAGCTGTTGCTATTGGGTTAAAGGCGGAGCAGGATATGATCCATGCCTCACTGGGTCTGACCGAGAACATAACGCACTCCAGCAATACGCCAATAAGCAAAGAAACCCAAACAGCATAATAATGTACCGTAGAACGCAAAAAAGGTGCATATGAGTAACAGGTGTACAGACCTCGATACCTGATGTTAGCTGAACAGTATCATTCACAACAGATCAGGAAATATTTCAAGGATAATAATGGTTTTGAAAAAATGTTTTTACCCGAAAAACAACCTTGTCAATAAAGACAGACAAGAACTGTGTCAATTCATCAATAAGTTTATTGATGTTGAAAACAAAAACAATCACTCCGTCACAACCCTGAGAACAGAACGTGTTAGTGAGGAACTGGAAACATCTCTCAAATAAAAGCGGATGAAGGGGGTCGGTGATGACCACGAGGCAGCAGAACAGATGTCCTGCACAGAGAGACCCTTAAACAAAGCTGTAGAAGCTGAAATCCCTCTGGTGGATTGGGCTTTAATTCCTTCAGGTGGTTGAAGGCCAGAAGAGATGTAAGCATGTGAAATAGCCTCACATAGCCAATGTGACAGATGCTGAGGTCAAAGGTTGACCCTGAGATTGTTTTTTGAAATGTACAAATAATCTATCAGACTTGCGCATTGCAGCAGTGCGTGCCACATAACATTTGAGTGCTCGCACCGGACAGAGCAGATGCAGATGTTCCTCTTCTGCACTCTCATGAAGAGGAGGACAGAAACTGTCCAGCTTGATGATTCTGGACCTGAACGAACTTGTTAAGTTTTTAGGAATAAAAACAGGATTCGGCCTAAGTTCAGCTGAACTTCCATCTCTTTGAATTCTTAAAAGAGAAGGAGAGACAGACAACTTTGATAAGTCACTTACCCTTTTAGCTGATGTTAAGGCTAACAACAGAGCTGTTTTAAAGGACAAAATCTTTAAGGGTATCTGGTCTAACAGCTCAAATGGACCCTTTTTTTTATGAACTCAGAACAGTAACAAGGTCCCATTGTGGAGCCAAGGCACGTGACATTGGTCTAAGATGACGTTCACATTTAAGAAATCGTTTCATTACGGGATGATTAAACACTGTTTTATCATTAAACCCTTCGTGACCAGATGAAATCGCTGCAGCATAATTTTTGATTAGCTGAAAGCTAAATTTCTATCCAATAATAGCTGTGAATATGACAAGATGGAGCTCAAAGAGCATGAAATCGGATCTATCTGCTGTTCTAAACACCATCGCTGAAAAATGGCCCATTTTGACGCGTAAACAGCTGAAGTAGACTTTGCGCAAGCTCCCTGGATGGTGCATATAACGTCTGTAGAAAAAACAAGATTTTCTAAGCGTTCGCGTTCAGCAACCAAGCCAGAAGGTGCTGGTCTATTACAGGAAAACTCCTGATAGCTCCCCATGCCTGCAGGAGAGCGTTGTCTCTCCAGGGGAGCCTCCATGATCGGCTGGTCAGCTTCTGCAGCACCAGAAACCACGGTGCACTCGTGCGTTCCGGGGCGATCAGGATCATTGTTAATTCTTCCTCTCTTACTCTCTCTAATAGAGCTGGTAGCAGAGGAACTGGGGGGAAGGCATAAATCAGCGTTTTGGGCCAAGGTTTGTGTGAAAACACATTCACTCCCAGTGGAGGATTGTCGTGAGGGTTCAAGGAGAAGAACGGGGGGCACTGAGAGTTCTCTCAAGAGGCCATCAGATCCACTTCCACTCTCCCGAACCTGCTCCAGATTTGTGAGACCAGGTCCACATGAAGAATCCAGTCTCTGTCCAGTGGCCCTCCTCTCGACATAATATCTGCTCCTTTGTTTAGCATGCTGGGATGTAAATCGCTCTTAGCGATTTCAAGTGTGTGTGTGCCTAACAGAGCAGCTCCCTGGCTGTGTTCAACAGCTGAGCTGATCGTACACCACCCGGGCGATTTATGTATGCTGCTGTTGCTCTGTTTTCTGTGTGAACCAACACTTGATGATCCCGGATCAGGTGAACAAAGTGTCTGAGGACTTTGTGAACTGTCATGAGCTCCAGAATATTTATGTGGCGAGACGTGCCTGGCAGCCACGTCCCCCCATTGACTGTGACAGACAGGTTCCGCCCCATCCGGAAAGGGACGCGTCTTTGAATACTGACGTGAACGACGTCACTTTGCCCAGGGGAACCCCCTCTGAAAAGAGCATGGGATTCCCCCAGTAGATCAGATCCGCCCTCACAGACAATGGAACCACAACCCGGCGCTGTTTGTGATGGACTGGGTCGATCTTCAGACAGTTGAACCATCTTTGCAGCCACCTCATGTGAAGGAGGCCTAACTGGACTACCGTGTGACCAGCAGCCATCATTCCCAACAATTTCATTATTGTTAACACAGACACTGACCTGTGAGGCTGGACGCACTGAAGCAGTGACGTCAGAGATTCTCTACTCTGGTCTGACAAAATGGCTGTCATGCTGATTGAGCATAAGTTCACTCCCAGAAATGTGATCTGTTGAGATGGGGTCACAGAACTCTTCTCCCAGTTTATGGTGAAACCTAGGTGGGACAGATGATTCACCAACTTAACCATTTGTGTTTCTGCTTCCTCCCTGGAACGGGATAAGAGCAGAAGATCATCCAGATGAAATAATATTCTCATGCCTTTCGTTCGCAGTGGGGTTAGCGCCGCCTCGATGCACTTCGAGAAGGTTCGGGGAGCAAGCGCGTAACCAAACGGAAGGCGGTTGTACTGGTAACAGAGTCCCTGAAAGGCAAACCTGAGGAATTTTCTGTGTTTGGATATTATTGAGATGTGAAAATATGCATCCTTGAGATCAATTGACACAAACCACTCCCCCAGCGTTACGTATTCGAGAACACGTATTATTGTGAGCATGTGAAAGGGGCGATTCATGATATATTTTTTGAAAATTGACAAATCCACAATGGGTCTGAGTCTGCCTGATTTCTTAGGAACAAGGAAGAATTTGGAGTAGAACCCAGTCTCCTCCTCCCCTGAGGGGACTTTGGAGATAATGTATTTTTTTGTAAAAGCTCCTTCAGTTCTAAATGAAGAGCTGTACCTTGCTCCATGGACGTGAATTTTGTTTCCAGCACCCCATTAAACTTCGGTGGTGCTTCTGAAAATTGCAGGGTGTTTTGGAAATTAGTCGACTTAACCATTTGTTCAGCGAGCAGGCCTCCATCCAGGCAGCACTGTGTGATGTTAAAGGAGAGGCCTGGTCTTTCTGCCTCTCGAGAGGGGATAGCTGAGCCTCTACCGCCGCCAAGCGGGCAACGCCTGCATTGGCCCATGGGTAGGGTTGGGCATCAAGGATCGAGAATCGTTTGGAACTGGGACTAACTGTCCGGTTTTCCTGGAATCATTCAAAATACTTAATTTTGATTCTTATTTTCTATACCTAGTTCACGACCGGAAGTTGAAGCCGCCCGCCGAAACCAACGAAGAAGAAGCCTCCCGCCGAAACCAACGAAGAAGAAGCCGCCCACCGAAGTGTTGCCAAACATGGAAAGTGAACAGCTGCAGTCAAAAGCGTGGCGTAACTTTAATAAAATCAGCTCAGTGCAGTACTTGCTATAATTTTATATCGTGCAAAGGAGGGTGGAGAAGTAAAATAGTGG
>JARVGV010001459.1:10850506-10862154 GCA_031762435.1 Hypsolebias longignatus | reverse complement strand
AGTATATATATATATATACAGTATATATATATATTTAAACTTAGCTTGGCCTGCAGAGTGCTCTTTAAGCAAAGCCATGTTGCTATGTTGCAGATTGTGCAAAAACAAAAAACTTCTGTAGCATGAATGTAGCCACTTTGTAATGTTATATATCTCACGTGCATGCCTAGCGAGGAGCATTGATGCAAAGCACCATGCGCTCTGTCTGCTCTGCCTCAGTGTACTTCTGGCACTTTTATGTGTAATAGCTGTCATTGCTTGTATATTTTAGTGCACTCTTTGATACTCCTGGCTTATGTACTGTGGTTGATGCTGCACACTGAGTTTACAGTACACTGTAAGAACACCACCATGTCTGCATAATATGTGGTGCAGGTTACTGTCTGGTAACATGTTGTGTGTGTTTTTGAGATCAATATCTTCCATCGGTTACTTCTTCCACAAACCTAAACCCTGAAAACATTGAGGTGCAAGTTGCTCTTGTGGGTTTGGTTTGGACATGAAGAAGACTCAGATGACGGTGGGTAAGATGCTAGCAGAAGTCTAACGTTTGAACAAGACCACATGGCATTGTGACTGGGAGATGCTGGTAAACACCACGGCAAGGGAACATACACTGAGTAGTACGTTGCAACTTTTTCCATCCTTCAACCAATACATACACAAAACACCTAACAGAATGCATTACACGTGTTTGTGTCCATCAGATACATATGTCACAAGATAAATACATTTAATTTCTACGGTTTTGACCCACACAAAAATAATTTCAAAATATGTCAACCTACATGGTAAAATCCCAAACAGTGCTCCAGAAGCCTTATCAGGTCTTTATTAGTTAAATATGGATTTTAAAGGTTTGAAAAGTAGAAGAATTTCAAAGTTATATTTATTTTTCTGATACTAGAAACATCTAAACCACTCATGATATTAACTATTGTGACAGAAGTGTTCAGAATAGAACAGAGTTTGGTCTAAATGCTCTTTGTGACCATCTTGGGACTTGGTTGGACCTACCCTCAAACAGAACCACTGTTCTGACTCATGCACTGTTTGATTTCTGTCTTTGTGAACATTTCATCACCTCTTCCCAGTTTATCCATTTACTTTCTGGGAAGAAAGACAATTGCAATTATTCCTACACTGAAGAAACAAGAAAAGAGAAATCTCACCGCGAACAGTCTGAGCACATTGGCCACCATGATGGACACAGAGCTGCCAGAGGCCCCGATCACTCCGACCACCCTCTCTGGTTTGGGGATGATGGGGGGTTCCCCATTTGAACAGCGCACATCTGAGTTGTCCTTCTGGATGAGGGCCTGGACAAAGGTGAGCGACTGCTCCAGGGCGTAGGTGTCTCGGGAGCAGGTGTCCAGGATCCGTGCTCCCAGCGTGATGTTGGGCAGGAGGTCGGGGTCGCTGTTAATCTGGTCCAGAGCGTACAGCATGGCTTCCAGTCGATGGATCCCCTTTTCTCTCTTGATCTCACCGCAGGGGATACCAGCAGGTCCACGAGAGTGTAAGGGGAAGAGCCCGCCGAGGGTGATGTCACCTTCAATTTTGATGGACTGAGGCTGGGAGCCCTGCTGGGCCTGCGAGGGTGGGCTGATGCCCACCAGCAGAACCCCAAGCAGCTGAAGCCATGTCTGGCAGGTGGACAATGAACGGAGCCAGCAGAACAGAGACGATGAACAGGCCTCCAGTACCATGCTGATGACCTGTAGAGGTACTGACGGCACCAGGCTCTACCTTTGACACCTGAGGGGGGACAGGGGAAGTAAAGTTCTGTAAATGAAAACATGAAGGCTTTACATCCAGGAGACATGTTCATTAGTCTTAAACTGGAAAGTTTGAAGACTTTTTAATACTTGTGCAATTTTTTTTTTTTGAGTTACTGTAAAATTAATTGTCTTTCATCAAACTACATGTGTTATTGATCAAAAAACATCAGTGTGCATATACAAAATATTCAATATGAGAATTAACACCCCCCATGTAGGGAGCTTATAATTAAGGTGTGCCGTATTTTGTCTTTAAAGAAGTAACTGAACACTCTGAGGAAATATACAACCGTCTGTGTCAGGTTTGAGTCAATGGCGTTACTGTCAGAGAGAGAACACAGATCTTTTGAAAGAGTCACTGCACAGATCCTCTGAAGGTGAATTAAAATATCCAAACTTACCTTCTGGAACAGAAGCATTTGAAAATCATCAGATTTTATGGATCTGGCTGCAAAAGGATCAGATCTAGAGGTTCATTTAAGGAACTGTAACACAACCAGTCTTCACAGTGGCCTGTCCAGACTCCAGAGTGGTTATTATTACTTAAAAAGTAAGTGACAGTCTGCTGTATTTTACTAGATGTTCACATAACATGTGAAGTGAAATCTGATTTGATGAAACAAAGATTAAACCATTTGGCCAAGTGGAATAAAAGCAGGCACTGAAATGATCTCTACAGTCACATACGGGTCAAAGAGCAGGGAAAGAAAGATGCACAACAATAAAAACCTTGTGCTGAGTCTTTGAGGTCTCAGATGGAGGTTTAAATATCGACAAAATCCTGTAGAGTATCATCAAGAGAGCACGGAGGTGTCTTCAGGAAAACTTTTTAAAACAGATTTGTTTTCCTTGTGAGGTCCTGAGTCTGAACCTGAACACAGTTCAGCATCTTTAGAAATCTGAAAGTGCACATTTTATTTAACTCTGGTGGACGTGAACCTTTCAAAGGAAAATTGTCAGCATTATGGTTTAAAAAAAAAAAAAAAAAAAAAAGTAAATAAAATCCAGGGTTTTCATTTAGAGTAATCCATTAAAACTTGCAATTTAGTTGAAGTTGAAATTTAAGCAGACACTTTTGATCGGTTGCAACAAAACAAATGTTTTTAAGTGCTGAATTCAAGAACTGCTGATAGAAAAATAAAGTATATTTAAAGCATGGATCCAAAACCATCTCCTAAGATGTAACATTTGTTTCTGGACCCCAAAAATGAAAGCGTTTAAAAATAAAGTGTGCAGAGGGGGAAGCAGATGTTGAAGAGTCTCAGAAAGCAACAGAGTGAGCGCTGGAAGCTTTTATCACGACGGGCTGAGAGCCGATGATGGAAAACACCATCAATTTTGCAAACAGAAGACATCAAGTAAACGGTCACGGCAGTTCGTGCTTCAAAAGCTCCAGTGGGTTAATCTGCATGAGGATCGCTGACTAAATGCACAATTCATCTTCTGATTTTTTTTTTACGTGCAAAATTTAATATGCCAAAAAATAACAAACCAGCTTTATTTTATATTAATGAAGAAAAAAAAACTGATTTTTATGTTTGAAGTTGTGATCTAATAGTTATACAGTATATTTCTCACCTAGTTTTCTATTTTTCTGTATGAGAATCTTAATTGTTAAAAATTTGATGAGTAGAAAGTTAAATTGCATTACAACAAACAACTGTTGCAGTATTATCTCCTTTCAGTACAGTGGATGAATTTCTTACCTGTCCATTCTTTATGGACCAGTCTTCATTGATCCATCTGGTGAGATGCTGCAGACGGGCCTCCAAACATCGTCCCAGAAGTCAAGGTGTTGTTCCCCTCGCCAAAACTAAACCCTCAATCATCTCAGGTTGTCTTTTTGCATCAAAACAACCTAAAACATTTCAAACAGCGCTCCGATGAAGAGACTCTGATTGTGTCTGAATGAAAGCAGACTCGTGAGCTTCAGAGTGAGGTATGGCAGAAGCAGAGACAAGTGCAACATCACAGCAGGAGAATCTCCAAATCAGACAAATCCTTTAAAAGCTCTCCCTCTCTGTCGTGCTTTTTTTTTTTCTCCTAGCCGTACGTCTCTTGTCCGGTCTCCCTCCCTCACTCCCTGCTGCTCTCTGAACCCTCGACTCCCTCACTTGTTCTCTCCGTGCACTAATGGCCTCAGATTGGGATTATCATGCAGGCGTCTGTGAAGAAGGTGGACAAGCCCATACTTTTATATATATATATATATATACTGAAATCCCCCTCCCCCCTGAGCAGGATGACACTCCATTACTTTGAGAGATTAGATGAGCAGCGATTTGATTCATGCTCTCTCTCTCACATACACACACACGCACACACACACACATAAACACACTAACAGCACATGCACTCACTGTAAAGACCAACACTAGAGAACAGGTTTGTGCACCACAGACTGTAGCTGGATTAGATTTCCAATTGATTTGCTCTGATGAAAGCCGATCAGTTTGCAGCTCGTGGGTCAGTCAGAAACATGAATGAGGGTCGTTGCGTCCAGTGAAGACATGAAACACAGACACTGGTTTTTCTTTCAGGTCACTTTTAATTCCAGGTTCCTACACTCAGCTCGATTAGAAAAACAGATTATTTAGTTTTCACTTTCTGCTCCCAAAAAAACCTGTGGCGGCATTAATTTTAGTGCATGTGCACAGCGTGAGGCTTTTAGCCTAGCCTAAGAAAGTGGATTTCTCCAAGCCGTCCTCCACTTTGGTGTACTCCAGGTGAGATTTGAAGTACTGGCTTTTATAGCGAGGGCTGTTCCGAACATAGTCCAGGTAATCAGGAGTCCCAGGGCAGATGACGTTATCTGCCAGCAGGATGCTGCCTTTCCGCAACAGGCCACACTCCTAAAGAACAGAAACAGTGTGTCAAATAACAATAACACGCCAGATGTTTGGATTTGTAGAAAATACACTCACCTCCATTAGTTTTGTGTCAGGAAGGTAGCGATCCTTCCAGTGGTCCAAGAAAACCAAGTCCAACGTTTTAACCCCAAACTGCTCCTTTAATTTGGGGATCCAGTCTCCAGATGCACCGACCACTAACTGAATCTAGAAAGAAGAAACACGCTGCGATCTGAGCCCAGCACATCAAACGTCTTCCTCCCAGTTTGGACCTTGTTTTACCTTATCCTCCAGACCTGCCCAAGCAATGACCTGGCGAGCCACCGCAGCGTAGTCCGGGTTAAATTCAAGCGTGATGAGCTTGGCGTGAGGCGGCAGCAGACTGGCTATACGCACCGTTGAGTAGGCGCAGTAGGTTCCCAGCTCCAACACAACCCCTGGGTTTACCTCAGACACCACAGAATCAAGAATGCAGCCTGGAGACAAAATGAAAATCAAAATGATGTTAATTTTCTTATGAAATATGAAATAGCTCTACCTTTCTCATCCCCCACATTCATGGCCCACTCCTTCTGTCTGCAGAACTGATCGATGGCTTGGACCACGCTGCGAGGGTCTCCTCTTGTGGCATCTTTCTGTACTGCAGCCAGCAGCCGCTGGAGGAGGGAAAAACATCACTTATTAAAAGGTCACTGACATTTTGTTATCACTGATCATAACAATTAGATTGGTACAAATATTCCTTCAGCATGCTCTGTCATTATGAGCAGTATAGTCTGAAGGATCAATATTATAAGCAGCAAATCTCTTATAATGTAACTCCTGTGGGATCTGCCTTTATCTTCATATTCTGCAAATGAGTCACAAAAACAGCTTTTATAGTAAATAAGATGCCTCACTGAATAATTAACACATAGGTTTAGTTAGTTTAGTTAACCTTTTAAAAAGTATTGATAAGCTTTACGATGCCTATAAAAATGATTTACTGTACCCCCTTGGACGTTTTATGCTTTTATTGCTGTCAGAAATTGGTCATGATAAAAGGCCTTGTTTGAAAATATTTAAAATATAAACTTTCTTCAGTGTCAAAATAAAATCTTTTTTTTACAGAGTAATGCCAATTAAATAGAAATGTCAAGTGTTTGCATAAATATCCACATCCCCTTTAAAGTGACTGTCCTAATTGAAGTCAGAGAAAAGATTACTTGAAAGTACAAGTCAGGGGACGGATGCACAAGAAGACTCTCATGACCCGAGGAGTTCTGTTAGATCCATCATCAAGAAATGGAAGGAATATGGGACACGTGTAAATCTACTAAGAGCAGGCCGTCCTCACAAACTGAGCGACCGTGCAAGAAGAGAGACCACCAAGACCCCATGTGACCACTCTGAAGGAGTTACAAGCTTCAGCAGGCGACATGGAGAGACTGAGCATACAGCGACTGTTGCCAGAGTTCTTTATCAGTCCAAGCTTTACGAGAGAGTTGTAATGAGACACTGTTGAAAAAACTAAATTCAACTAGAGTTTTCTAGTTAGTTTAGACACTTAAGGTTTATTTTCTTCAACGGGGACTTTACTGAGCGTTGTGTCAGCTCATCGTGTTCAATTCTTTGGTTTTTGAACTACTGAACTCTTAGAATACAGAGAGGCTATTTGTATTTGCTAATTAACAAAAGGCAGCACAGTTGGTAGAGCTGCCGCCTCTCAGTGAGAAGGTTGCTGGATCGAATCCCAGCAGGGGACCTTTCTGGGTGGAGTTTGCATGTTCGGTCTGTGCTTGTGAGGGTTTCATCCAGATACTCCAGTTTCCTCCCACAGACCAAAAACATGCATGTTAGACTGATTGGTAACTCTAAACTGTTTGTAGGTGTGAGTGAGAGAGATAATGGTTGTTTGTCTCTATGTGTCCCTGTGATGGACTGGAGACATGTCCCCTGCCTCTCGCACAGTGAAGGCTGGATATGGACACCACCAGTGACCCCCATGACCCAAGAAGCGGGTTAAAGATAATGGATGGATGAATAATCAAACTGTTGCTAGCATACCTGTTTTCCATGTCTTGATTACCGTAAACACTCAAGACACGAACATGGAAACATTAAAACTGTTAGCATGTTAATGTTGTTGTTTAGTGTGCTGAAAACACAATTGTGTCAGAATAAAACAAAAATTAAATTCTGACTGGATTATTTAATTAAAGTAACTATTTTTTTAATTATTTGTAAAGTTTAGTTTAGTTAAAAACCCACTAAATCCTTCAATGACTATTTTATACTATTTAAACTGCACAGAACCAGCATGGTGTTTAAAATAAACTGAGCTGACACGCCTTTAAAACTGGAATGGACGTCGACCTCTGTGTCAGCTGGCTGTTGTTAGGAACAGCTGACTGTCAATGTTTCGTTACAAAATAACCCCATTTTTACATTTCCAGTGTTTAAAACACGCGTGTGAGATTTTACTCCACGTGTACATCGTGCATCATTTCAAAGCAATTTACAGCAACATCAAACGAGACAACGTGCACTCTCTTTCAGTTGTAGAGTTTCACATATCAGAACATTTAACTGAGGCATGTTGGCTCTATAGACAGTTCCTATAAACTATGAGTCAACTCTTGGACTGGGTAGTTTGACACTAGTTCTTCCCAACATGGTCCACTATGTAGTTGTGGTTGTGTTCAGATTCAGGTGGGATGCTTTTGTCATTCTGATATGCTGATTTTATTTTCTGGTAGTTGTAAAGAGTTGTGATTATTACTGTGGAAAACATTTAGTGATATTATTTTTAATAGCTTGTGTAATTAATATGTGTAACATGGTCTCTTCAATATATGAGCCTGGTTCTACTAAAGGTTTCTTTCCTCATGAGGGAGTTTTTTCTTTCCACTGTTGCCTTCATGCTTGCTCAAGATGACAGTTCTGTGATGGAGTAATATTGTCCTGGGTCTTCTTTGTTTCATGATGCCCCAAACGTTTTTAATTAGTAGGAAGTCTGGACTGCAGGCGGGTCAGTTCAGCAGCCGGACTCTTATGCTGCTGTAATGAGTGCAGCGTACGGTTCAACATTGTCTTGCTGAAATATGTAAGGCCTCCCCTAAAGAAATGCCTGGGTGAGAGCATATATCGCTCTAAAATCTGTATATACTTCCAAAATGTATAAACCGTCTGTGACAGTGATTAATGCACCCCCATACAATCAGAGAGGCAGGCCGTTGAACTATGTGCTGACAAGCCAGATGGTTTCTCTTGTCTTTAGCACAGCGTCTGTGGTTTCCAAAAATAATCTCTAATGTTGATTTGTCTGTCAACAGAACAGGTTTCCACCTTCACTCAATCCTTTTTAAAAGAGCTGTGGTCGGCAGTGATTCTGGATGGATTCCAAGTTTTTCTTTTTCATTGCATGACAGAGGTTTAAGCAGCATTTGTGGACGGCATCGTCAACTGTGTTTAGAGACAGTGATTTATAGACCATGCAGTGATGTCCAGAACAGAATCCGACCTGTTTTTAATGCAGTGGCTCCTCAAGGCCTGAAAATCATGATTATCCAACATTAACAGTCAGTCTTGTCCTTTAAGTTCAGAGATTTATCCAGTTTCTTGAAATCTTTTGATATTATAAACTCTAGATGATGGGACACTCAGACACCTTTATTTTGCAGACTGGTGAACCTCTGCCCATCTTTACTTTCAAGAGACTCAACCTCTCTAAAATGCTCTTTTTATACCCAGTCCTCTTACTGAATTGTTGCCACTTAACCAAATTAATTTCTTTTTTACACCACTTACTTTTACATCATTTTGTTGCTGCTGACCCAGGTTTTAGACGAGTTGCTGTATCAAGTCCTAAATGACTTTATTTTAAAGAAATTTGACTTTTTTTCCTTTAAACATTTGATAAGTTTAATGGGTTCATGGTTAAAATCAGGATTTATGAGCTTTGCAAATCATTGTTTTCTGATTATATTTACATTTTACACAATACCCCAACTTTTCCGACGTGGGCCTCTAAATACTGTTCACCATTTTAGCTAATGTGTCAGCTGATTTTGTGAGAGCTGGATGCTGAGTTAAAACACACCTGAGGACGCGTGGACTGGGTCAGTGTGTTCAACACTTGCTGCACGAATCTGTCATGCCAAATAAGTGCCAAATCTGGATGGTACTGCACAATGGAGGGGATCACCCATCTGTACAGAGCGTACAGCAGAGCCGCCCCCCCGATGAAACTGTAAAGAAGAGCCTGCCACATTCTGCAACCAAAACAGAAAGCAGAAACATTAGTAGATCATCATTTAATCTATATAAGTATACATTTTTATACAATTATGGATTACTCTGTTATAAATGATGCAGAAAGCAGAGAGCCAGTGCAAACATCAGCTAAAGAAGGATCAAGCAGCTCTCCTGTCTGCCCTCATCTCATCTCTTCCTTTGTGTTGAGCTAATGAGATGGGTGTTTACTATGCAGCGTACAGTACTGTAGCTGCTCCTGTTTACCAGCTGCTGCTGTCACGTCCAAACCGTGCACCCACGCAATACAATGATCCCATTGTAATATAAAAAATCAGCTGTGAAAAACATACTTTGTAAGCAGCTATCCTCTCAGGAGCTGCAGCACTGATAACATAAAAGCAATGCAAGAGAAAAGCACAGCTTGAATCTTAACTAGGAGCTCCAGTTCTGTGGGAACGTGGTGCACGGCGTGGCTGGAACAAGACTACCTGGTGCAAACAATGCACTGTACAGAGCCAGGGTTAGCTGAAGTAATAATCCCTTTTGACTTGGAGTTTGAGTTGCGTGGCAACTGGCTGGGGGGTTCAAAACTGTTTCCAAAGGCAGGGATCTGAGATTTTAACCTTTACACTGGCTCTATCTGAACAAACAAAACTGAAATGCAGAAGTGCATGACAGAGGTGCACACACAACACTATGGCTAAATTACAGCCTAAATGTAAAGAAACAGACGGTCAAGTCTGGTAAAGGTTGTCAAAAGGCCATGAGCTGTACTGACAGCGACATCGCTCAGTATGATTAAACAAATGTCATCTTTACTTTCTAAATCGAGAGTGTAACACATTTCCTCAACAAGGTCTTCTGAAGAACTGAACAACTCATGTTCCTTAAATGTTTTTTTTTTTTTTTTACCAAAACCTCAACAGAAAGCAGGACTTACACGTGTACGCAGGTGGTGTTTCCTCTCCTCTTCTCACCTCCTGTCCTTACTAGAAAACCTGAGTTTTCTGAACGCCTGACACATGCCTCCGATTACACGAAACTAACTCCTCCCTCTCCGTCCTTCCATCCCCCCCCTACTCAGAGCTCTGCTGAATGTGTGCATGAACGGAATGTGCAGCAGTCTAATAACACTGTGCACAGTCACACACCCAGAGAGCTGTTCCTGGACTGAGCTGCTTCTTTGCATTCGTTTTAGATGTCTAAAACAGGAAGTACCCTGTTTCCATTCAGATGTTTTTGACTGTTTCTCCTAAACCGCTGAAGTAACTTGTTTCTCCTGTATCAGTAGGCAGGCTGCATTTCTCCTGCAGTAAGAGAGAATAATCCCTCAAACTTCATTCCACTCAAAGGTGTACCAGTACCTCTGACGTGAGTTCTTGACTAAAGTGTTGCACGAGATCCAAATAATTCAAACGTTAGTTTATTAAAACTATGTACAGTATTTAGTAAGACAAAAACCTTTCTTTGGCTGCTGCTGTCTAATCTGACAGCTCCTAAAACACTAAAAAACTAAGAACTCAAAGTAAGAAAAAGGTCCAGCTTGAGTCCAAAGTATGGCTGAAAGATGTTTGTTATGATGCCAGCACCAAGTTGAAGCCACAGCCGTCCTGTGTGACAGAACGTGTCAGCCGTGCTCTGTAAGGCAGAGGTTGTGTGTCTCAGGAGGTAATCCAGGGGTGTTTCAAACACTGAGCAGCTGTGGCTCTTTTCTGTGGCTGCAGCTCCAACATGGTCAGGAGAAACGAACTGAAGTGGGCGGCTTCCTCCTGAGGCCACTCGTATTTATCCAGCAGGATCTCCATCAAGCTCCACGGTTTCAGCTTTGAGATGTGGCGCAGTTGTCCTGAAGAACAGAAAGAGGGTTCTAATGGACCAGGTTGCATCACATTTACCAAAGGCCCTCAGGTAAATGTATCCTGTCTGTACAGATGCATGCTGGGCAGTGAGCAGAGGGTGAAGGTTTTCTTTGATGCAGATGGGAGGGCTTCAATAAAAAAAAGTTTAAGCACCACTGTCATTTACTAAATCATGAAATGAAGTTCAATAATACATCAGTGAATGTCAAGCAAACAACAATAATCAATAAAAACATGGCATTCCCTGAAGGAATGCATATCTCCCCACACTTTCCTTTCATGCCAGTGTTTTAAACTTATCTTATATTGAATGAAGTTGTATTCATTTTTGGTTAAATCTTGAAAATTAAGTGCAATCTCAAACAATATCACAAGATGTGATAATAGCAGTTACAGTAGTCCCTCGCTACTTTGCGGTTCGTTTATCACAGAATCTCTATCACGGTTTTTCAAAATAAGATTGGACATGACACACAATTGGCTTATTGATGGATGAGCCGCATGATCGGCATGAAATTTTAATTTCAAATAATTTGTTTTAAATTATTTAGCAGCTGCTGCACCTTTGTACAGCCCACACTGCAGGAAAAACTTCCTCCTGCAGCTCCTCCTCCCTCTTCTGTCGATCTCTGTGCAGTGGAGAAGTGGGCGTGGCCAAGAGCACTTGCAGTTGGCAAAGAGCAGAGGAGGCAGAGAGCTGAGATCATGACATGCTGTGAACTTTTAAAATGTTTAGAGTTTAGAAACATTGTTTAGAATATTGCAAGAGTGTGGGAAGGGTTTAAAATGCCTGTAAATATCTATCTATCTATCTATTTTTTTTTATTTATTTAATTTATTCATTTCAATTTTTAAAACATAATGACAATTTAAACATACAAAAAAAAGTTAAAAAACAGACATAAAATGAAAGGCAGCAGAAG
>JARVGV010001459.1:10836618-10846942 GCA_031762435.1 Hypsolebias longignatus | reverse complement strand
ACACACACACACACACACACACACACACACACACACACACACACACACACACACACACACACACACACACACATAAAGACACACCTCAGTAAACACTATTACCTAAATAAGCAGCATGTGGAAATTCACTCATGCATGGGCGCTGTGTGTTGTGTATGTGTGTGTATACACATACCATAATTTCCGGACTATAAACTGCTACTCTTTTCACAGGCATTGAACCCAGTGGCTTATACAATGCTTCTAATATATGGATTTATTTTTTTTTTATTTTATTTTTATTTTTTACAGACTAACGAGATTCCTGCCACCAAAAATATTTATCTTCAACACACCCGGGCGCTCACAGGTGCATGGCTTATATTCAGGTGTGCTCAATAGTCCTGAAATTAGGGTATATGTAGATATCTGTACATGCATGTATACATGGATCATATGTCTGGGTGTATGTAGGAACATCTGCACATCTATCTGCACCAGAACTGTATCTTCTGCTCTAAACACCAGAGTTTATAAAATTCATGTGAATTATGTACTTCTACACTGCTGTGGAGAAATGAAACTAAATGTTCAATTTTGCATGGTGCACTGTATAAGTTTGAATTACAAAGTTTTTATTTATTATTTAAAAGGAAATCATTGAATCAAAAACCTCAAGTCTGTTTAGAAAAAGCAGCAGATCAGGCGACAGTGCTGCTTTTGACAATGTCTCAATATGTTCTCTTTGTCCCTTTATGGACACTTCAGCAGATAAACATGGTCAGAGCTGCAGACTCAGTCAAAGAGCTTTGATGAGGTCTGGATTCTGCTAACAACAAGTTTGTATGAAACCACAACAGCAGCTGCTGGAGAAACATCAAAACCTGCAGTTGTCTCCTCTGGCACACACGACTACACAGAGGTCTGCTTTGAACGTCCTCTTTAAACGTTCTGTGCAACAGGTTTAAATGTGCACAGTAACTTGTTCTACAGGTCTTATTCTCAGTAGAAACCATGTCAGGTGTGACTAGTAAGCTCAAATAAATACAGTAAAAATGTACACTTACACTGAGTGTTCATTTTATTTTATTTATTGCCCTGTCTTGTGTCTAAGATAAGTGTATACCAGGTAGCACATGACAAAAACGTTATATTAACTCATTATAAAATATTTGAAGTGAGTTGGGAAATGTTCATATATCTACTGCCTGCCATCAAAAGAAGAACGGTGGGCAATAAAGTAATATTTATGTCCAGCTTCTTGTTTTTGTCTCTCTATCTGTTAGCAAAATACTTCATGAACCACTGGACACATTTTAATCAATGTTTCAGGAAATAATCAATAGATGCACATATTATAAACTTTAAGTTAATCCACAATGACCTTTCCAAAAAAATGATCATAACTCAGTTTTATATGAGCTAAGATTTGACGTGGTAGTAGTTGAGAATAATTTATAACACATACTCAGAGCATGATATTTTGCAATATTGCATGAGATTGCCTGATACGTTATTTTCAAGGTTTGACCACACCTCTGTCATTTCTCAACATATGATGGCCCTCGTCTAAATCTCTGCTATGAAAAGAGGCAGGCGATGTACGCTCCTTCAACAAATGCTAGGTCTTTAAACCAGAAAGGTTTTAAACAAGTATAATAAACAATACTATCCTTTTAAAAACAACATAAATGAAACAGACCAACATCTGGATATACTGGTACCTAATTTAAAATACTTTGAAATGACTGTTATTATGCAGTAACTGTATACATTTAAAGCTAGACTGATGTACTGCCATGCTTGTACTTTATGATAACATCCCATACAGGTAATAAACATGACACAGATTAGGAAATAGGATTAGATTAGGATTTGCGTCTCTCATCAGGCACAAGGTAACATCAGTCACATGCATTATGTTTCCCTTATAAAAAGTCTTGTGCATGTGACTGATGTAATAACAAGAAGGTCTAACATTAATATAAGTGCCTAACAATTAGCATGCTGCGTTCCAGCCAACGCACATTTATCCAAACGCACTTCAAACAAAAATATAAAACACAACATCCAGCTTACCCACTCTCCAAGGGAGTGCAAAACCCCAGTCAGCTTCCCAAATAGGTTGAGCAAACGCTTAGAAAATCACAGCAGAAAAGCTACTGGTCATAATGAAATCAGAGAAAAATACAAATAAAATAATGTAAACAATGACAGAGGAACTTGTTTTTTTTTTTTTACCTGTTTTTCTCGGGAGTCAGTGTTGGCTGGCATAAAGAGAGACACAAGCAGATAAAAAACAAGTCCAGGTTATAAAGCATGTGAGAAGGACAGCGTCCATCAGACCTACGACAGAATCCTCTGAGTAAAGTCAAACCGACAGTAGATAACGTCACTAACCGGAGCTGCTGAGGGCAGGGTTCACCGGCAGCTGCCACAGCTTGGTGCTGGCTGCAAGCTTTTCAAAATACACATCATCGACTCGCAGGAGGATGTTTTCTGGCTTGATGTCTGTGTGAATGATCCTGCATTTTGTGTGCAAGTAATCCAAACCCTGCAGAACCTGGAATAAGACACATCGAGAGGAGCAGAAACAGACATGAATCCATTCCCAGGCAGTGGAGAAACTTGTTAGGAGGTTGTAAAACACCTGTGTGAGGATGCTCTTCACGCATGGCAGTGGGAGGCCGGTGTAGTTGGATTTAATGATCCACCTCAGCAGCTGGTGACCAAGCGCCTCCAGGACCATGCACACATCTGGTAAGCTGCTAAAGAAACTTGTCTTCAAAAGTTTGAAGGTCCTTGTAAGGTTGGTAAAAATCACAAGGTCAAAAATATGTGAAGGTTAAAGGGATGTTTGTTTTAAAGTGAGAATCTTAAGTTGATCAAACCTGATCACCTTGTGAGGTTTAATATATTAGCTCTGGTGCTAGCGCAAACAGTAAGGTTAAAGCTGAGGTGCACCCCCCACACACAAACATCTGCCATCCTCCATCAGCGTGGAAGCACCAGACTGCTGTCGCACACGTGCACGCTCAGTGATGAATTTGTGGTTGTGCTCAAAGTTATTTTGTGTCTTGCACTGTGGTTCGAATGGAACAAAGTTTCACTTTACATCAGCTCCAGCACTCCATGACCCAAATTAGGATAAGCAGCAAATAGATCAATGGATGGACAGATGTGTAAAGTGAGAAACAATCTTGAAATCATTGTTATGATATAAAGTATAAAATACTATTCTCACACATGTATGTGTATGTCCCCTCTACATATATCTCACATATGTAAAACGTGTTTTGATGCGTGTCGTGAACAGCTTGTGGTAGAAAGCAGAGCTCTTTGCAGCAGAAACTCTCTCAAAAGATGCACAAACTCCAGCTCTTCTGTCCAACTCCCTCTTCATCCACTCAGTCTTCCTCATTTTCAGTTGCACGCTGAGTCATTTCTGCATCCCCCTCATTGTTCATGCCCCACTGTTTCCCCTACCATTATACAAGCAGGGCGCCCCGCCCCATCAACACAACCGAGTGCCCTCCTGTCTACCAAAACTCCCCCTGCCCCCACATTGACAACTGCTGGCACTGATGTAGCGTTAAGCTGGCAGCACGCAATACAGATGTGCTAGCTAAAAAGCTATGACTATGGAGGTAGCACTCTGTCACCCTTACACTGAGCTGTCTCCACCCCCTGCTCAAAACCTGACAGTACAAACAGCGCACAACACAGACGTGTCTCTGTCTCTCCCCACCCCCCACCCCCTACCCCCACGCTTGAAACCTGACGGTACAAACAGTGCACAACACAGAAGAGTCTCTACTCATCCTCGACAAAAAGCATGGACGACATGAGCATCCTGCTGAGACACGTAAACAAGAGGAAACACTGTGCCCTGTTATGCACCGTTCAAGATGGACAAGACGGTTGGAGCTTGAGTCAAACCTATCTACATCATTTACCCAGAAAGCATTGCAACATAAGCAACATGATGACATCTGAGTGAAGCTATATGTACAAGTAAACATGTGACCTACTGTATTGTTACTGGCTTGCTGAAGCAAATTTGGGCAGCATGGTGGCACAGTTGGTAGAGCTGCTGCCTCTCAGCAAGAAGGTTACCCTGGTTCAAGTCCCGGTCCAGGGGCCTTTCTGGGTGAAGTTTGCATGTTCTCCCCACGTGGGTTTTCTCCAGGTACTCCAGTTTCCTCCCACAGACCAAAAACATGCATGTTAGACTGATTAATAACAATTGTCTCTAGGTGTGAGTGAGAGACTGAATGATTGTTTGTCTCTAGGTGTCCCTGTGATGGACTGAAGACCTGTCCAGGGTGTCTCCTACCTCTTGCACAATGATAGCTGGACATGGACACCAGTGACCCCTGTGACCCAAAAAGGAAGAAGCAGGTAAATGAATGGATGGATGGAAGAAACAAAAGTCTATTAAATAACGTCTGTTGTTCCGATTACTTGGAGTTCTCTTTACAATGAGAAATTGATGAATTTGTAAAGTTCTGTTGTTTTATGTAAACTACTTTAATGCTTTGGAGATTAGAGCTGTTTTAAGATGGCAGCAATCCACTTTGCTCTACATTCAGACTAGCCATTTGCTCATAAATCCAGTCTGACATAAACTCTTGCATCACTCTTATGTCATTCAATGAGCCATGTACAACAGGTAAGATATTAACTGCTCAAAACATTTTGCAAACATCCTCTTCAAAATGGCCAAACTATTCTATTCCCTTGAAATCCCCACACATTATTTTTAATTAAAGGAGCAACATGTTGTCCTGATAGTTCAGCTACATTCATTCAACCTTAACTTATACAGGTTAGTCCCACTGAGCCTCGTAGACTTGTGACAAGACAAACCTGTCTACATGCACGTAGGCACAGAGTCGTTCAGAGACAACATGCAGGCCGCGCTCACACCTCACATGATAAAACGACATCCTGTGCAAAGGATACGCTCTCCAGTGGCTCCAGAGATCCTGAAGTCATCGATGAGCTGCACAATCCGTTCACGTTTAGGATCTTTGTTGTCACTCTCCCTCACCTGAGGGTCAAATATTGAACATAAAATATCATCAATCAAAATAAACAAAAACATTAGACGTAGTAATCTATGATAAAATATTGATCAAATTTAATTTAAAAAAAACAAAGACGTGGTCACACTGACACATTTAAGGAGTTTGATCTCATCCTGTGCCGTCTCTGTGAAGGTTTCAGCACTTTTTACCACCTTCAGAGCCACAAAACGCCTCGTCCTGCAGCCAGACAACGACAGCATCATGTTTGTGTCCCGCTTGGCTACAGACAAGGTCGTGAGGGGAAGCAGGTACTCACAACATGTCCCAGCAAAGCCAGACGGTGGAGAAGTGGCCCCATCCCAACTTTTTAACCACCTGGTAACGGTCCACAAACATTTCTCCAATTTTCACAGGGTAGTAACCACCTGCAGAGCAGAGATGAAGTGAGGATCTCAAGCAGCATGTCGGATTTCAGCGCAGGGGTGGGGGGGGGGGGTCACACCTACCTACGTCATAGTCAGCAGGATTCTCCTGTTGCTCATCATAAGACCCCAGAGGCTCAGGTGGTCGAGGAGGGTTCTGTGAAGCCCGAGGAGGGCGGGGGCCCTTGTCAGGTTTAGATGCTGGCTCTGATGAAGGTTCAGGTTTGATGGGTGGATAAGGAGAGCTAGATGAAAGAAGAGCTGATATCGCTGCAGCATAAGACGAAGACATGTTGGAGCCTGAGCCACGATGGCAGCAGCACCTGAGGAGAACACTACAAAAAGACATTTTTATCAGCTGAAACAAAAACAGCGAACATCCTTTTTCTCCACTTCATTTGTGCGTTCAGCTACAGCAGCCGGCTGTGAGCAATGACATTTTCTAAGCAGCAGTGAATGTGAACGTTTATTTTTAGCTGAGTGAATGGCATGTCAGCGTGAATAGCCTCCGACACAGGCTCAGCAGCAACCAGACTCTACTTGAGTTTGCACAAGCTGCTTCAGTGGCAGAGCTGCCGTGGTCCACATGAACATGCAGACGACCAAACTCAATCAGGACATGTCAAATCAGATTCAACATATACAGGTTGGACATGGTTTGTCTTCCTGCCCAGAGAAATTCAAGTCAAAACATAAAGTCATCTTGAATTAAATGTCCCCCAGAATGATCTGTACCACACAATAAGACTAACGACTACACCAACAATACATTAGTCTGTTGATAATTGTGAAACAGTTTTTCATATCCCGGCCCAAATAAATAAAAATATGATCATGTGGCCATTTAAACACTTTTTTTAAACCATGTGGGATATTTCAAATGTATCTGAGGAGATTGTTTTTAGATCATGGATGGAAAAGGATGATTACAACCAGAAAAAACAAGTAACTTCTTAATGAACACCACATAGCTTTTGTTTTATTTATCTAATATATTTTACATTCTTAGTTCTTGTGACAATAAAGTGAGTTAATAGGTAAAAGCTAAGTTTGGCTTTCATTTTTTTTTTTTTACTGAGTAAATAAAATGTAAAAACATATTCTACAGCTGTAAATTCATGTCTTATGAAGAGTAATAAGTTAAGTTGGCTACAACACTGGAGAACTCACAAGTTAACATTAGACAGTCAGTGAAACGTGGACAATCATTTTTAAAGTTAGCTCTAAATATTTATTAAAGACAGGTATACATGAGGAGTTTTGTACTTTGAAGTAAAACTTACTTAAGTTTTCCAAACACTTTTTTTTTTAAACACTACTGTATAAAATGAGAAATATGAACTTACCTAATAAAATCAGCTCAAACTCAAAGACCGGCAGGAGCAAACAACTAATAATGATTAGTTATTATTTTAATTAATAATGTGAATAAAGGCTGGCTGTGTGGACCTGAGGCCGGCGGAGTGTCCACGGACAGAGGAGGCTCTGAGAATAAAAATAAAACCTGCTGCTCTGCTGCTGCTGTTTCACCACAACATGAAGCTGCTGATCCACAGGCGGTGGTTCAAAGCTTAACGCCGCCATTTTGTTGTGCACCTGTGCACACACAGTTTTTTTTAAAGGATGTTAGTTACGATCAGGTCTGTAGACATTTCGAAAAATTAACCTCAAATTAAAGGCCTGGCATTTCTAGCAGGAATGCGTATCGCCCGCCGCCTGAAATAGTAACCCTTCAAAACCGGAAGTCGCGTGTGACGTCGGAGGCTCGTTCTATTGGCTCTCTCAGGTGCGTGGTTACCATGGTGATGACCCACTGACCACTGGTGTTTGAATCTTTGCTTTCTTTACAGTTTATGCATCAAAGTGTAAAACAAAGCCATGTTGCATTTTGGGTGATAAAAGTAAATTGACATTTTTTTTAATTTTTACAGAAAAAAAGTGGCCACTTTTTAAAAAAAAATTCTTCTTCTTCTTCCAGCTGCTCCTTTCTTCAGGGGTCACCATGAACTAACTGGCACGAAGACTTGACATTTGTTTGATGTCCTTCCTGACACAACCGCAGGTCACCGAGCTACCACAGCCTCTGTGTGGAGCAGAGCGCTGCCACCTGGGACACCCAGGGAGCAGATGGTGGGGACAGAGGACCTTGCTCAAGGGCCAATGGGGCAAATGAAGGTGGAGGCAGGTGTGGGTGTTTCACCTTTCCCACCCACATATATTGATGTTCCCATAGACATCGGATGATTGAACATGAACTTTGATGTTTTGAACCACTTTGGCTGTGGCTGCCTGACTGGGAGGAGTCGGGGGACAGTGCAGCCCCAGAACCCATCTTATCTCCAGCAAACTGGTTGGTCCACTAAATGAGTGTACTGCTTAGTGGGGAAACAGTTTACTTGGGACTCCTCAGACTGACGAAGCCCTCTGGATAGAGTGCGAAACATCTTTCCACAAAAAAGAAATTGCCCAGATGACCTGATTGACCATCACTGGATTTTGTACCTGACTGACATGAACTTTGATAAAGTAAGAATTCATTCATGAGGACATTATTTTCAGATATAAACAAGCTGGGAGAGTAAAGCAGCAACAGGAAGTCAGAAGTTTTAACATTCTGTTCACATGAATGCATATCACCCGCCACCTCGCACGTCAAGTTTTAAACTCTGATATTGTTCAGAGCGTGCATGAGGAGGACAGTCAGCTACTACCAACCACATTTTAGTTCATTAGGTTAGTGAGTAAACTTTTAATAAAACAAATAAAAGTTAAATAAATTACAGAAAGCACAATAAGCTGACACGGCAGCAAAACAAACTAACATAGCATGAAACCAAGCTGAAGATCAGGGCAGGAGCACCTGGAAGAAGACCAGACAAAGACCAGACCAGCAGTTAGGATGGAGGCAGCCATGTCCAGATGGCCATTCAACTCAACTTCATTTATAAAACACTTTTTAAACACAGAGGTGTGCTGTAAGCTATGAAAATTAAAGTTGTAAAACAAAAACTGCATTGAAAATAAAAAAATGATAATTAAAAATACAATTAAAATGTATAAACTAGCAATAAAAATTGAATAAAACGAGGGGGAGTGGTGGTGCAGAGGCCTGTGATCGGAAGGTCGCCGGGTCAGCTCCAAGTCTCCGGACTGACATCAACATGTGGGTGGGAAATTTGAAGCACACCTGCCTCCATCCTCATTTGCCCCACTCTGGACCCTTGAGCAAGGACTTTAACCCCCATCACCTGCTCCTCCAGGAGCCCTAGACGGCAGCTCTCTGCTCCACACAGAGGCTGTGGTAGCTCAGTGGTCTGTGGTTGTGTCAGGAAGGACATCCGGTGTAGAAACAATTGTCAAGTCTTCATGCGACTTATTTTGCTGAGCGGCTGAAAGAAGAAAAATAAAGCAAACACAAACCAACATATGAGAAGACATGATCAAACATTTTACCATAAAGAACACAGCTGAACTGAACATATTACTGGGCAGAGTGGACAGATGGTGCTGAGGCTGCGAGTGTCGCCAGGGGTTGAGTTAACCTTTGGACTGAGGACGAGCTCATCAGTGGTTGGACTGGTTGACCCTCAGCCTCAGCTTCATTGTCCAGACTGGGTCTGTCAAACATGAAGAAACACTGTTGGTTGAGAAAAAATGCGTGTCCTGCAACGCTAACGAGGCTGAATATTAGCTAAAAGTCTTCTTTCACATCAGTCTGTCATTTTTTGTGAGAGTTGTTTAAAAGTTTAAGTTCTGATTTTTTTTAATGGCGCTAGTTTAGCTAACAATTAGCCTAGCCTGGACAAAAAATTTGACCTCTCCGCACCCCCAGCTCCTGCTCCATGACACAGCTGATGAGGCACTAACTATTGATAACTACTTAGAACATTCATTCACAAACTGTTTCTTTACAGTTGCTACCTGGGGCTTGCTATGGTCACCATGGTAACCATACACCTGTGTTTTTCACTCCCTGATTACCAAGCTGATGAGAGGCTGACTGAAAAATTAGCCTCAAACAGTCATCGTTCAAAACTACAAGTTGTGCTGTACTTTTTGGACTATAAGGCACATTAAGTGAAACAAAACAGTCAGATGAGTCAAACTTTATTCAGCTCATTCACAAGAACCACATAAAATCAGTTCAAGGTCAGTGAGCACAACCAGAGTTAATACATAAGGTGCACCTGATTATAAGATTCACTGCTGAGTTTTGAGACAATTAAAGGATTTCAAGTGCACCTTATAGTCCAAAACATATGGTACCTTAAAAAATGTTGACCTGTGAGACAGAAGTCTGATGGTCTCACATGTGACGTTTACGTTGCAGTGTTTGACGGATGACAAGTAAAAAATAAAAATAAAAACCTTCACATCCAGTTTTAAAGAAAATGTTTGAAGCTGAAATACAACTGAGTCTGTGCACATTGTTGTGGTGTCTGTAGACCCTGACAACAGTTGTAATAAAACAGACAGGCAGAAACCAAGACTAGAAATTAAGCCTCACCTTTCTATATTCCAGCATGTGCCTATAGATCACATTAAGTTTTATTCAGAAGATGCAAGTAAAAAAAGACTTTTCACTTGTAGGTTAGAAGAGAAAACACTAAGCTCAGATCCAGATGAATTAATCATTTGGCCAAGACACTCTGTGGGGATTCAAGACAAACCTGTCCAGCGGTGGGAGACCCACTGGGTGAAGGACAAACAATATGTCATGCTGCTTAGTGTCCTACAATAAATGTAAAATATGTGGGAATAAGAAGTGTTTGTTTGGTAAACTTTTACAAAGTAAACTTTGTCTATAGGCAGTTCAATTCATCCATCCATTACCTTTTACCCACTTCTTCCTTTTTGGGTCATGGGGGTCGTCGGTGCCCATGTCCAGCAATC
>JARVGV010001459.1:10740934-10752006 GCA_031762435.1 Hypsolebias longignatus | reverse complement strand
AAAAAAAAAACACAAAAAAAAAAAAAAAAAAAAAAAAAAACTAAAAAATTACAAAATGCTGCATAAAAAAGGTAATGAATGGCGCGATGACATCACTAGGGGTGGAACCGTAAGTACGGAGCGCCGTAAGTCGATGGCGCTGTAAGTCGGGGACCACCTGTATTGTTGTAATTCTTGTTGGAGTGCAAGATCTGTTTTACCCCTTCTTGTCATTACAGGAACCCGACGTGACCTGCTGTTATTGCCATCTTGGTTTGGCTGAAACCAGATATCTCTGGGCTGTTGGATCATCTTGGTGGTGCCAACGCTGTCATTCCGATGTGGTGGCCGCAGCTGTGGTGAGTGGCATCCTTGTCCTGGATGAGCCACATAGCCTACCGCAAGTGTCCGCTGAAGTGTGCTTGTAGACGGAACACACCTGTAAAATCATCTGGACCTCAGCTTTGAATACTACACCCTATCTGCCGACAAGGGTTGTCCAACCACAAACCTTGTATTACCCTGTTGTAACAAAGTTATGGGAGAACCTTAACAACGCAACCAGGTTTGTGGCCATTCACCTGTTCACAGGGCAGCCCTGTACATGTCCTTTGTGGTCACGCAAGAATCACCGGAACCCTTGCCTCCGACTGTCCCCGTCTCCTTGGGGGCAAGCTTAGGGGCCACTCCTCCTTTAGTCCCTACTCCGGTGATCCCAGCAACTCAGGCCCTGGATGCAAGTCCTAGTACTAATATACTACTGGCACCACCCATGACAGAGATGGTCCAACACCAGGAACCGGCAGCTGGTCTTTCTGACTCACAGATAACAGAGGCTCAGCCCGAAACCGAGCCCATGGATGTGAGGATGGCCTCCCCCGAGCCACCCATCCCCATCCTGGAATGCCCTGAATTGTACACATTGGAGACCTACCTTGACCACTTCCTGTGCAATGAAGTAGGCCCTCCTGATCCAATTAGCCCTGAGGGGTCCAACCCTCCTGATCCAACTAGCCCTGAGGGGTCCGACACAACCCTTGAGGAGGATGTTGACCTGAAAGACTTGTCAGTGTTGGATTCTTGGGACATTTCTGATGAGGAGGATGACAGTCCTGGGCCCAGTGATACTAAAGATCCCATGTTGCATTGCAAGGAGCCGATTGTCCTGGACTATGATGAGGACATCTTGAGTGTGGATACGGCAGATGATGATGATTGGCTTGAAGCTTGAAAAGGGGTAGAGTCTGATTTCATAGAGGGGGTGGCAGATGTAGCATAGTCTATAAATAATCAATGATCTGATAAAATAATGCTGAATAGAGACTGGAGTTTGGACGAGACAAGACGATGTTAGACTGCTCTTAGCTGCTGAGGATTTGTGTTCATGGAAATGGAGAGCTTGGTTCAATGTTAACAACAAAAATTATGAGGTTTGAAGGGTTTACTAGCTTTGATTATAAACAACATCCATGAATCTTACTCCTAAATTTGAAAAACAACCAGATCAGTAACAATAGCTATTTTACAGAAGAGGTGAGCGGCCGTGAATACATGTTTCCTTGTGAAGCACAACCTAACCCCAGCTGCTAGGTTAGGTGATTCATGAGGTGAGAATCCTGGATGTTACAAACAGAAGGAGGTCGTTAACATATCTGGGTGAATCACCTCGTTACAGCCTTAATTAGAACTTCCCATGTTACTTCGGGTAATACCTGAGTGCTAGGATTAATTTTTTGGACCCCTTGGAGGCAAAGACTGCAGTGGGGCTTGCCACATGTCCTGTGGTTACCTAACTTGGGTAGATCGAGGACATTTACATATTTGGATTTATGATAGCAGGGACTCTAATTTTGGCATCGGCGAGGCTCTGTTTTATCGACAATTGAAGAAGGCATTGGCAGCAGTTTCGGACATGACAAAGCTTCTGAGCCAGTGTGAAGGTTTGATCCGTGCCGTGACCTTGCAAAATCAGCTGATATATGAGCTAAACCATAAGGTTGTTCTGTTACTGGAAGATTATTATTGTTTGAACTGATTGTTTGAAAAAAGGGGCAGATATAATAAGATTTTTTTTCTTCTTTCTGCTACTTTTCGTTTTTTATATTTTGTATGTTATCGTTTATGGGATTGTTTTGTATTATACATGTATTTCTTTTAATGAACAAATTTTATAAAAAAAAAAGCCCTGTCACATCACTGATGAGCGACAGAGAATATTCAACCACCTCCGCACAAGAAGAGGTATTATTATTATTGTGATCTAATTAACTTTTTTAATTTAAAATTATATTCTTAACTTTTTTTATTTTATTTTTATCTCTGTGTGGTTTGCATTCTGAGGATAACAGCAGCTGAGTCTTCTTCATCCACCAGATCACCTCCAGCTAAGAAGCCTGTAATGACTGAACTTATTTACTAGGCATATTTTCAAATTAAACATTTTGTAAGTGTTTATTTTGACCATTTTTGTACCGAAAACTGAACCGAGTCCTCCTCGAAACAGAACCAAACAGAAATGTGATTTTAGCGTACCGTTACACCCCTAAACTCTAGTGTAAATGTCTGTGATGGTGGGGAGCCTGACTCCAACAGTCTTCTGTGCAGTCTTCACCACTCTCTGCAGAGCTTTTCTTTTTGTGTTTGTTAATGTAGATTAGCTGTGGTGGTCATTTTGAAATGACTCAAAAAGATAATCAGCTGTATAGAAAATCATCTAGTAATTTTCTGTAAGATTCATTAAAATCGCTTTAGGTGTTCATAAGATACTCTCTCTTCAGCAGTGGGAAATAATGTATAAATCAAACTCAAACACTGTTGAATTTTCCAAGTCTACAATAATTAAGCATGGAGCAGAATGAGGTGGAAAACTGTCTGATTTATACATTTTTATTAATTTTATTTAACTGTATGTTTTTCTCCATGAATAAAGCACACATCGATGTAATAAAAGGAAGGATCAGAGCCTGACTGATACATCGGTAGGGCTGATATTTTAGGCCGGTATAGGCATTTGGGGACATATCGTATCTGTGATAATTGTTCCATTATGTGCCGATATAAGCACTTCTATTTTTCACCCCTAAAATGCTGAGAATCAGCGTAATTGTACAACGTATCCAGCAGAGGGTGCATGCAGACTACTTTCAAGTCATGGCAGTTCACTTTAAGTTTCACTTCAGTACAGTCGAAGCAGGGAACAATACTGTGTGGCATATTTTGCTGAGCAGAGCATGGTAAGTTTATAAAAAATTTAACTTCAGTCTTCCAACATGCTTGTCATTAGCTATGTGTCTCTCAAGTTAGCAAGCTAACATTTAAATAACATAGCATAGGCTAGGTTATCTATATTATCTTAAGTTATACAGTATCTTGTAAAACTTTATCCAGACAGAGCAATTAGTTTAACGTAGAGGTAAATATATATATATATCAGTGTTAGTAACATTATCTTTGTTGTCCTCAATGAAATACATTGTTTGTCTGAAATCTTTACTTCTCTGGAAAGAAAAAAGAAAAAACAAAACGCTGCTGCGGTCAATACTACCGTAATTAGGCCTTCACCATAGATGACTGACTGTTCAAACGAACAGGGAAGGGCGTTTCTTTGTTTACCGGTAATTTATATTTTTGTAACACATTTGATAACTTCATGTTGAATAGTGGAGGATAGAAAATGTGAACACATGTTGATTGTTTATACAACAAGTGCACCACTTGTAAACTTACGGTGGGACTAATTCAAATGTGGATCTGATTAGCTTAGCTTCATAGTTGCTAACAGCTGCACTAAATAAACAAGCCCCACTCCACTTGCTGTTTACTTAGATTCTTGGGGGTGGACAAACCTCAGTTTTTTTTAGCCATTAATATTATAGTTATTGTCATTTGCCTTCCCCTCCCAATATCGGTATCGGTAAGACAAAATTTCCATATTGGTCGGGCTCTAATTTTTACTAAACAGCACATAGATTTCAGAGCAACAAATGTCATCAAACCTCTTTTTCTTTTCTGAGAAATGTCTAATTTTTCTTTAATTAATATGATCAACATTCTGCACTCAACACCTTTGATTTTGCTCCCATTTCTCATGAGCTGAACACAAAGATCTAAGACTTTTTCTACGTACACAAAAGGTCCTTTTCTCTCAAATATTGTTCACAGATTTGTTTAAATGTTAGAGAGCACTTCTCCTTTGATGAGATAATCCATTCACCTCACAGATGTGGCATATCTAGATGCTGATCAGCCAGCATGGTTATTGCACAGGTGTGCCTTAGGCTGACCACAATAAAAGGCCACTCATGCAGTTTGATCACACAGCACAATGAGACAGATGTTGCACGTTTTGAGTCGGCGTGCTGACTGCAGGACTGTCCACCAGAGCTGTTGCTTGTGAACTGAATGTTCATTTCTCTACCATAAGCCGTCTCCAAAGGTGTTCCAGAAAATATGGCAGTACATCTAACCAGCCTCACAACTTCAGACCACATGTCACCACACCAGCCCAGGACCTCCACATCCAGCAACTTCACCTCCAAGATCATCTGAGACCAGCCACCTGGACAGCTGCTGCAACAATCAGTCTGCATAACCAAACTGTCAGAAACATCTCAGGGAAGTTCATCTACATGCTCGCTGTCCTCATCGGGGTCTCAAACTGACTGCACATTGTCACTGTAACCAATTTACCAGGTCTCTCTTGTAAATGAGTCCTCGAGGCTCAATGAGATTAACCTGCCTAAATAAAGGTTGAATGAAAATTTGAATTAAATAAATGTTCACATTTGATGGTGTATGTCATGTTGAAGATGTGTTCTCGTCATGGATGAATCCTGGTTTTCACTGTGCATGGCAGATGGCAGACATGGTGTTCTTTGGGTTATCAGTTTAAGAACTGAGTGGTCCTTGGTGGGGGTGGGGTTATGGTATAGGCAAGCGTATGTTATGGACAACAAACAAATGCATTTTATTTCTCACCTGTGAGGTGGATGGATTGTCGGTAAAGAAGTTCTCACTGACACAGATTTACACAAATTTGTGAACAATATTTGATTTAAAAAAGACTATTGTGTTTGTAGAAAAGGCCTTTGATCTTTGAGTTCAGCTCATGAAAAATGGGAGTGAAAACAAAAGTGTAGTTTATATTTTTGTTCAGTGTAGTTTAAAAAGTTGAATTTTAACCCAACTTAGTTAAGTCATGACTAAAAACTAAAGGAAAGTACTTGAAACTATGGAGCCACATCAGGAAAATCAAAACATACTTTTCCACTCACCTGAGTTTCACAATGCTTAATGTTTTGTTTTTTTTTTTTTTAACAAAAAAGGAATAAACAATGATGAAATATTACATTCAAGGTTGTTTTTTTTATAAGAAATGTGTAACAAACTAAAACAAATTGAATTTTAAATCACTGCATTTTATTTTTTAACTATAATTTTCAGCATTTTAATACAGTAACTTCTTTTAAAGAACAGATGCATAAACAGGTTGCTCTTACTTTTAGCACCTCCACAGGCACCTGTGCAGGAGGAGGGCGGGCAGCGTTGGGGGGCAGTGTGACAGAGATAGCAGGAGTGGAGTCGGAGGCTCGGAGCTGGGAGGCTGAGGCCTGCTGCTGGGCCTCACGCCGCTCCTGCTCCTGAGCTTGTTCTCGCATTAGCTGCTGCCGCAGCAGCACACGGGACGACATGATGGATACAGATCAAGGTTTAGAGCCGGAGCTGGAAAACAAATAAACAAAGTGTTGAACTGGTGCTAGAGGAAATAAAATAATCTATATTAGTGTTTAAATGATGCTGCTTTGAATGTTTGTCAAAATCTGACAGCTCCTTATGGTTTTTAATATATTTAAACTCAAAATGCACACATTGTTCTCATTCATCAATATCACAAGCACTTGGTTTACTTACATAAAATCCAAATCAGACTATGTAAAATGATTTTTGATGCAAGAAGGATGACATCACACAACTGAAAACGACACAGTCTATCAAAATTATGCAGTTATGTTATTGGGCAACCACTTGGTATCTAGATGTAGATTTACAACAGAGAATGATAGAGGCTATAAAAATCTTGGATAGTTTGTGACTAATTGGCTCAAAAATGTAGAATAAATTCAGTTTTATATGTGCTGATGTTTAACCACAATAAAAACAACTGTATTTCATGATGTGTAAGAATATGCAGATCAACTCAATACAGTATACTTAAGAGGCTATTAAAAAAACAGGCTGATAATCATAAATCGCTCTGTGATCTCACTGCTGAGCTTCTTCAAAATAATACAATATTTCTGACAATATTTACAATATGTAATCTACTCTGTAATAAGCAGCTATGAATGATGCCATACTGAAAGAAACATACTGTATTAAACATGTTACTAAAGGCACTAAAGCCCATCAGCCCCTGCTACAGATGCTTTGGGACAGTCAGTAAAATTAGTAAACAGTTTCTTTACAGCAGCAGGTAAAACTGTTCATAATGAATGAGTATGTCTGTTAACATTTTAGACTACTGTAGAACTACTGTAAAAGGTGGAGGAAGTTGTCTAATGGATACAACCAAATATGAGTTTGCTTAACCGTTCAGTGAATAATTTTTCCCAGTAGACTTTTTGATTTGTAAATTGTAAGAGTTTAAAAATGGATTAATGAAGTGAGCATTCCTCTAAGAGGAAGTTCTGCGGTCATGCACCTTGTACAGGAAACCAACATGCACAGGTGGAGAAGTGGAATGCAGCTCTTCAGCATCTACAAGTTAAAATGTGTGAGGTGAAATAAGTCTAATACAGTATTTCTAAAACATCTGACTAAAGGTGTGGCTGTGCTCTGTCAGCTCCTAGCTTTTAATGTCTGTCTTTACTCTTGAATTGACTAGTTGAAGTGTACAGATAACTCAAAATAATCTTAGCTGCACAGTGTTAAAATACGCAACTAATATTATTGCTGAATTCTGCAGTGACTATATGAATTGTAATAAATCCACATTTTACCCACACTTCCCTTTTTCTTCTCATTACAACTCACACTACTGTGTGTTTTATTGTTCACCATCTTCATCTAAATAAGGAGTGAGCTCCGTCTGGACAGTCTATTGTATTTCTGGTATGTAGAGCATTAATGCATCACACTCAGAATAATAACCCAATGTGATCCAAGCAGTGTTTTTGCAATATTGTTACACACACTGACAAAATGATGCATAATGTGATGTAGTGTACTGTAATACAAAAATGCTGTATTTAATATTCTAAATATACAACTTAAATATTTCTATTGTTAATAACACTAACGCAAAGACTCATGTTTGTGCTGCTGTTTGACATGATGGTTTTATGCTATTAGTGTATTATTTAGTTGATGTTTTTCTTAGTTCATATCTTAGATCTTATTACTGTTTTTCTTTTAAATTTTATTGTTAGACGTAATTGGGACCCTGCGTACATAATCTCGTTCCACCACATGTACAGCATGAGATACGAATGACAAATAAATCTCTGACTCTGAATAAGAGGCACCTGCATTGTTCACATATAGAAAAAGAAAGGTTCATGACAGAAATGATAAACACGTAATACATTGTGCCAGTTTTGTGACTGGTGACAACCTTTTACATTAGCCAGTGGAAACTACTAATTCCAGAAGTTTTCATTTTATAACGCTGCAATCTTTCTGTTTTCATTATTTTTTGTACCTGCATATTGATCATTTGAAAGTTAATTTCAAGCTTTTATTAATGGCAGTAATTTGTTTTAACACTCAACAAAAGTATTTTCAGGTTGTCTTTAGACTATTTGTAAAGAGACAAAGGCATAAGTAATCTCTAAATTTGCTTTATTTCAGGTGACAGTCAGTTAAAAACAATGTGAACATTTTGTTCTCATGAAGCTCAAAATATTTGTTATGTCTCAAGAGGTGCTCAGACCCTACAGGAGATTTTGTTGTTAGGCTATATTTATTGTGCATAGACTAAATAACATAACTTTTGTTATATTTACAATAAAAATAGACCACTAACTTTAGAAAACATACGAGTTTTCCAGTGTTTAACATGCAGTTTGCATTCAGAGCACAGATACTCTTGGCCGGTTATGTAATAAATACACCGCTAATAAAAGTGCTAAGCTCATTTTTCTTCTGATAGGACTCCATTTTTTAAAATCATACATCTGTTTGAGTGGTCAGATGATAGTTAAAAAGTGTCAGACCTCAATCTGAGGACACTTTTTGTTTTGTAATCTCCATGTTAAGCAGCGCTGTGTTCAGGCGTCATGACTTGGCAGAGCTCAGTTTGACAACTCCGGGATGCTAACGGGCCGCGCCAACAAGAGAAACACACAAAAATACAGCTTTTACTCCAGAAACCTTTGACTGAAGATTTACAGTGTAGTCAAAGACAGGAGTTGTTTTTGTTTGTGGACTGATTCGTTTTTCAACAGTAACGAACAACACAGCCAAAGTAAAAAAGGAAGTTAGCGTTTAGCTAACTAGTCGGCTAGCCCTCGTTAGCTGCCCCTAAAGCTACTATGTAGCCAAAATATATATTTTAGATCCAAGATACGTACCATATAAATTACTTTCAAGTAATCAGGGCCATAAGTTTGCGGAGTCCTCAGTTTTCTTTGCCATTGTACAATGTCGGTGATTACAAAATCGTTAGCTAACCACGATACTAAACACTGTTTACGTTGGACTGAGGTCAGCAGGAAAAATGTGACCCGGAAGTAGTTGTCAGCTGTCAAATGGGATTCTTCAGCAGCTGTTTTCTACGTCAAGTAGTGTTTTGCACTTCAAGTACTGTACTTCATCTAAGTGTAATGTACTTCTGTACTGTACAGTACTTCATGTGTCAATGCAGCTGGGTGCAGAACAAAGTCTCCTCTTGGATCACATGTAAGGGGTGTTCAAATAAAACAAGGGGGAGAATGAAAAATGTACTGAAAATTCTTAATTTTAGAATTAAGTGTCCAAAAAAAAAAGAAAATCCAAGTTTTATAAAAAGAGATTTTTTTTTTTTTTTGTGGAAAATCAGGTTAGTAGTTTCACTGAATGAAGACAAGACGAATAAACATTTTTTTACTTTTTTTATTTAAATACAATTTTAATCAGTCTTCTGAAAACTAGAAGTCCATTGCAGATGTCAGTGTGTCTGAAAGTTTGGTGGCAATTTTGTCTGTGAAGAAAGACAAAACTTTATTTTAGTTATAATATTTTGACAGTAAGGTTGTTAACTTTTATTTAACCAGATAAATCCCATTGAGATGACAGATCTTTCTTGCAAGGGAGGCCTGGGCCTGAAGGCAGACTAATATGCATGTTTTTTGGATTATGTGAGGAAATCTACATAAACATGAGAAGAACATGCAAACTGCACACAGAAAGACCCCTGGTTCAGCCAGGGATTGAACCCAGCACCCTCTTGCTGTGAGGCAACAGTGATAACCACCAATCTACTACCGTGCTGCTCAATAGTGATTGCTGAGACAGTAGACATTTTCTGTCTGCTGGGTGATCCAAGGAGCTGTGCTACACAGTTGGTTTAACTAACAAGACTCATTATGTGACTGCTTAACTTAAAGTCAACCCAGGTTTGCACTACGAACACAGTAATATGTTGCATCAAAATCTGATGAGCACTATCTGCATACCTGAGCTGCATATTTGCAGCAAAACAAAACTGTAATCTGAAACTAATAACAGATTACTTTGACCTTTAACAGACTGAAAACAACATAAGTGCTTTGCTTCTAGAAAAAAAAAATGCCTATGCCAACCCTGATATTTTCTAATACTGTACTCTTTATTTTTCATAAAGGATGTGTTGCATTGTTGTTTTGAGACGTGAGCAAGTTTTAATCCTGTTGGTTCCATTAAACAAAAAAGGTTTGTTATTAAACAATTGCGGTTTTTAATCATGTAAAATAGACATGGATATAAACATAGACAGAACTTAATGCACTCTGGCAAATATGTGCTGTGTGGTCTTACTGCAAATAAGATATTTAGTGTTCAGTGATAATTTTAGTAAAGGAAAAAAATACCAACTCCAAAATTCTGAAATGTCACAGGAACTAAAACTACATTTACTTTGTTCTGATAAGATACTTCTAATAATGCTGACTACAGGCTCTTGGAGTGTTGAAACCTAGCAGAGCAGCTTTTGTGCTTTCAGACTTGAAACAGACCTTTTTGTTTCGTCTGTTAAAACGGTCATAATGAATTTAAATGCATTTATTGTCTGAACACAGCTGAGAGGTTATAATGTAAAATGCGATGTTGAAACCAGCAGTTATACAAACCTGCTCTTTTCTGGAGCTTTTTTCTTTTCTTTCTGGCAGCCAGGAGCGCCTGACCCTGCTGCAGAGGATCTACACTTAAAATACCCTTCAAATCTGGAGCTTTAGGTGCAGCATCCTTTACAGGTAAATCAGTCTTCTTCTGTGCTTTGATCTCCACTGTCATTGGTCCAAACTATTTTGAGAGGCACAGAATTGTGAGAAACAATGAGTGTGATCACCTGCACTTAACAAGAGCTGAGGACGTTTAAACAGCTTAAGCTGTAAGGATGCGGTCGTTTCTCACCTCTGAATCATGATCATCCTCCATAGATTCATATTCATCTTTAAGTGTTGAGCCGTCAACTGAGCCTCCTTCTACCTTTAGCTCAGTACTTGGCTCATCTTGACTACCCTGTGTCATTCCAGTAGTTTCCATGCAGAATCCCATTGGGACATCCAGACAAGAGGACTCTGAATTTTAAAAAAAAAATGTCAAAAAGTTTGACTTCACATCAGTATTTACTGAGATGCTTGAGCTTTAGGAAAACATTTTATTCAATTTCCACTTCAGCACGTTTCCATTTTAAATACGTCAGCAGCAATCTGAGTTCATATTTTTCAGATTAAAACAGTGCATCTCAAGTAAACAAATACATTTATCTAAAACTGCATATTTAAAAACAGTAAAGGACTGTACAGTAAACACCCTCGTCACCTTCTTAAAATAATTGCATAAGTCAATTTTTGCGATTTTTCAGGAAACACAAAAAACTGAACCATTTGTTGAATAAATGATATTTACGAACAATT
>JARVGV010001459.1:10655821-10667830 GCA_031762435.1 Hypsolebias longignatus | reverse complement strand
GTGTTCACAGAACAAGATGGACGCCAGAGAGGGGGAGGAGTCCACAGGGTCTTAAAGGGAAAGGTATTAACACCCCCCACACAAAAGAAACGGCATTGTGTGCAGCTATTTAAAGTCAATGGGAGGTGTGATGACGTCACTGGGAGGCGTTAGCAAGTCCGAGATGCCGCAAGTCGGGGGCGATGTAACTCGAGGACTAGGTGGGGTGCTGTTGTGATATTGTCTGGCAAAGGAAGGAATAATTTGCAGGCCTTCATAATCTTATCATCATCTCTACCATGGAAGGAGATGAGTCAGGGTACTTGGGGATTGGTACCTTCCATAATTGATACCATAGCATACCTTTCATAATGCTGGCTACTGTATATTCGTTAACACACCTTTGCAACGTTCCATGGACATCGAAGGTAGTGCCACTGGATTGAAAGACTGGGGTGGTGATTCCCCTCTTCCTCTCCTTGTCTGTTCAGGGGTGCTGGGAAAGAGCATCTGATTGAATGTCAAACCAGGAGGAACAATGTGGATTCTGTCTTGTTTTATAACACTGAATCAACTTGACCGTGTTTTCCGAGGTACACTGAGGGGATACTCCATTACTTTGGGATTGAGGGTCCATTGCTATGGATCATTCAGTTTCTATGAAAGTAGTGCAAGTGTTTAGTTTGCTTTGCCAGCAATAAGTCTGAAAGCTTCAGGGTGGGAGTTGTACTCCGCCAAGATGGCCATTGTCATTAATTCTGTATATAACTTTTATGGACAGGATTTATTGGTGTAGCCAGGGCATGGAGTGGAGGGGGTCCAGTTCAGTGGCCTCAGGATTATGTCTCTGCTATTTGTGGATAACATGATACTGTTGGCATCATCATGCCACAAGTTCCTGCTCTCACAGAAGTCGTTCACAGTCAAGTACAATGCAGCAGGGCTGAGAATCAGCACTTCCAAATCTAAGGCCAGAGGTCCTTAGTCTGAAAAGGGTGGACTGCCCTTTCCAGGTTGGGAGTGAGGTACTACCTTAAGTGGAGTAGTTAAGGTATATTGGAGTTTTATTCATGAGTGAGGTAAGAATAGATTTTGAGATAGGCAAATGGATCTGTGTAGTTTCCACAATATTGCCTGTAGAAATGGGCCCACAATCCCATACTCACAGAACATCCCCCACAGTATACCTCGAGGAACACAGTCAAAAGCCTTATCCAAGTCCACCAAACACATGTAGACTGGATGGGCAAACTCCCATGACCCCTTGATGACCCTAGTGAGGGTAAAGAGCTGGTCGATTGTTCTACAGGCCAGAAACCACATTATTCCTCCTGCATCTGAGGTTCGACCAATGATTGGACTCGCTTTTCCAGTACCCATGAATAGACCTTACCAGGGAGGCTGGACCCTCCAGTCCCCCTTTCTGATGAGGGGAACCACCACCCCAGTCTGCCAATGGAGTGGCACTGCCCCCGATGTCCACCTAATGTTGCAAATGTGTGTCAACCAAGACAGCCCAATACTACCCAGAGCCTTAAGGAAATCAGGGTGAATTATGATAGGCATCCAAGTTTCCTTCAAGGCTTCACCGAACTCTTCCCACATCTGAGCTTTTGCCTCATCAACAGCCAAGCCTGCAGATCGCTTGGCCCTCCGGTACTTCTCAGCCGCCTCTAGAGTCCCACCAGCCAACTAGGCCCAATAGGACTCTTTCTTCAGCTTGACAGCCTCCCTACCCCATGGTGTCCACCACCGAGATCAAGGATGGCCACCACAAGAAGCACCATCAACCTTCCATCCACAGCTCAAGGCGGCTACATTAACAATTGAAGCGCGGAACATGTCCCATTCAGTCAGTGTCTCCCGCTTCAGCTGGGATGCGGTTAAAGCTCTACCGGAGATGAGAGTTGATCTTTCTGGTGTATTCTTCTGCCAGATGTTTCCAGCAAACCCTCACTGCACATTTGGGTCTACCTGGTCTGTCCGACATCTTCCCCTGCCATCTGATCCAACTCACTACCAGGTGGTGACCAGAAGACGGCTCAGCTCCTCTCTTAACAAAATGGCCAAAATAAAACACCCAAAACTTATTTGAATGAAAAGAGAAAGCAGGAGGCTGCATGATGGTATGAGTAATACTGTAGCCTCACAACAAGGTTGTTGGTTCTGTGCTATTTGTATATTTTTCCCTGTGTTTTCTCTGAGTTCTATTGTGTTTTTCCACAAATCCAAAAACTTAACTGAAAATTTCAAACTAGCCTTAAATGGGTGGACGGTGCTTGCTCGTATGTCTTGTGCTCAGGCTGTAGTCTTGACCAGGACTGAATCTAGAGATAAAGTCCATTAACTCAGCAGGACACGACCCAAAACGGGTTCAGTGAATGACACAGTGATGACACATTGTAGTAAATCCACTAACTATTCAGAATTTTAATTTGCAAATCTTCAAAAGATTTTTTTTTTTAATTCAGAAACATATTTTAGGTTTTTTTGTTGTCTGTAAACCTGTATAAAATCCTGGTCAAGATGGCAGCATAAATACAAATCAAAAACAATCATAAAAAAGTCTGTTCATTAGAGTGTGTCAGTTTATTATAAAATCTAAAAATATGGTAGGAATCAAAACCCTCTTGGCTTTGTACAGTCACAAAATGTACAAACTTTGTGAGCATAGTGAGCTGACTTACAAAAGAAATGTAACTCTGCCATCTTATGGAAAACAAATATACTGCAACTCCACAACTATGTCATAAAATGTTTCAATTATTTAATGTGCTGCAACTATAATTATTAACATTTTATGGCAACAAAAATGACTTGGGATGATGTGAGGAAACAATTAAAAAATAAGATCTTGTTGATAATTATTTTTTGTAAATAAATGTATGCTGTAATTACCCACAAGCACTTATTCACACGAGCAAGCACTGCTGAGGTTTACTGTAAAGTACAATCTAATCAGATGAAAACTGCATTATTATTTGTTGTTTGAATATGTACAGCAACAAAACTCATGCAAATTTCATGTATTTAAATTCTACTTAACTTGTTAATAATAAATAAGTATTATCAAAGTAAATAATACCTGTATTTATTTGGATCTGATGTTTGTTAGCAAGAATTGTAAAGTATTGTTTACATTTTGTCTAAACATGCATGACCTAAAACAATGGTTCCTAAAATGTTCAGTTTCTCACTCATTAAACAACTGCAGCAGCAGAAACTTGTGCTGATTGAAGTGTACAAGACTCACAAATAAACAAAATGAAAAAGATATGACTGCACAAACAGCCTCAGCAACTACCATCAAATGACGTACGTTTTATAGTTATTTTTTATTGTGAAACATTTATGGCAACACTGTGCTATTAGAAATCAACTATAGATCATATTTACTGTCATTTGTAATTTCTGAAGATTGTCTCAAGCTCCTTCACGTTTCATGACTCACTGGCCTTATAAATTATATTTATTGTCTACAGCTGAAAGGTGACGTGAGCGATGTTTTGCCTGTGTGTGAGTTAATGTGTCAGTTTGTTACCAAAATGTAAACTACTGGACAAAATTTTACTGCAACTTTTACAGTGAGTAATCACAGGATTCCCCTCTGTCGCTGACTAACTTTTAGATCAGAAAACACAGAAAAGCCTGTAACTCGGTGGGGCGTTGTATAGCTGAATCTGATCCTCAACATTTACTCAAGATCTTTGTTTACATTCTTGTCACTAACAATTTGAAGTCAACTAAGTCTATTTGTTAAAAATCTATGTCATGAAGCACTGAATGAGTTTTGGTGAAGCCTTCAGGACATATCTGGATGTCCACAACTGACTATACTTTTTGGATCCGACCTTATTAAAGCACACAAAAATGAATTTGATTCAGTCAACATGTGTCAGCTGAGTTATTCACAGCACACACTCTAGGTATTACTCACTGTGAAAAATCTTTGCCTAAAATGTTAGCAAAGTTCACTCTATGTTAGCAAAATTTCTTATTAACCAGATTATATTGAACTGAATTGTTGAATGTGCATTTACACTTGATTTAATGTTTAGAGTTTGTCAATTTAAAAATCCACACCCAAACAAAGCTCAAGACTCTGGAGGATACTCTCTGGCAAAGGGGGGCCCAGCGAAGGCAAGAAGTGGCCATACCTGGTCCCCCCTTCTTGGTGCCCCTGGTGGTAGTAGCTGAGAGTTTTTCACAACACATGATCTGAGTATATGACATGAGATTGTGCATAACATTATTTTCAAGATTTGAACAAACATTTCTCATCATATAATGCTCTAAGTTTGAAACTCTGGCATGAAAAGTGGGTGATATGCATTTCTGCTAATTTCATCATGGAGGTTTCATTATGATCTGTGACTGAATGAAACAGACATAATGAAAAGTTATGTAAATAAGTCTATAAGTAAATGAATGAATGAAAGATAACTTGTTCACTTCTAATTTTGAATTTAAGTCCTACATCTAAAATGCTAATTTTCTTAAAGCTATGGCAAACAAGATAATTTGAGATTGATATAATTGAATGAGAAAATTCTGTCACTGGTGAACCATTTGGTTGGGTCGGTTTTTATTTTGCTGTTTAGTTGAACAGACCAGGAAAAAACAAGCACTAACCAAACAATGCTGTTGTTGATATGGTGGGTTTTTATTTTTTTTTTCAACATTTATCAGAAGTGATGTGTAAATGTCTCTGGAGGACGCGCTAACGGTATACGTGGGTGTGTCAACTTTTTATTTTAAAAACACCTACAAATAGTTTCCCAATTCGCATAGACTATCATTGTGCACGCATGGGTCTCGTTAAGTAGGTTTGGGGGTGTATAGAATAAGCGTCACCCGAGATATGAAAATAAAACGGGGTTTCAGTGCAAGTCATGTCGCCATCTTTAGTAAGGGACAATAACCCTGCCGCTTTAAATAAACTTGCTTTAATTGGATAAAATACGTCACATATCTACGTTACAAAGATTGTAAGTGATTGGTAAAGTATATCCGCTTACAGGAAACTATTTACTAACTTATAATGTGTAATATAAATCCTCGCGTACGCGTTAGAGACGGTTTTTTTCAATCGAGCGGGTCGGCGTCGCCATGTTTACTTTGGGTGACTCTCTTCCATTTTCCTCCGCCTCTGGTTGTCAAGAAGATGGCAGCTTCCAGGCAGGCATGAGAGCAAATACTTCTCTACAAACTGAATGAATTTGAATTACTGACACAAGATAAGAGCACATAACCGTGTTTTTACATCTACTGCATTTGATAAAGTAAGTGAAACTTTTGTTTCCGTGTGCCTTTTTTAGGTTTGTTGTGTTTTGTTGTCGCAAACCGCCCGGCCATTTTTCTTGTGGGAGCTGTTGAAAGGCCGATTGTCGAAAAGATGGCTGCTTCCAGAGACGGCATGAAACACAGCAACACAGCGTTTGAGCTCTTTAACTACGTTTAGCTACGTTTTAATACCTTTGGTGCAACCGAATTTGTATCAGGTAAATGATGCATGCGAGAATTACTTGAATCTAGGTGGAACTTAATTGTGAAAGTTGGCGACGCTTTGACAGATGCTAGCCGCAATGCTAACGCTGTTAGCGTAGGTAATTTAGGCTAAGAGGCTAACAGCAGGAGCTAGCGAAGCTAACAGTTTATTTTTATTCTACAGCTGCAGGCTAATCAAAATCTTGTTTATTTGGGCACTCAGTTCGATGGGATTTGAGAAATACGATTTTTTTCCCAGCTGTGCTGGTTTCTGTTAGCGTTGGGTGACTTTTACATGGATTTTTGCGGTAAATCTTTTGCAAAAATGCTAATCGAGCTAGCTACAATATGAGAGCTATGAAAATAGCCGACTCTCGCTAACAATTCAAAGTTTAGGTTAAACCATTGTTGCGGATTTGTATCCCCCTGCTTCCCTGGTCAACGTTTAACCTGTAGTGTTTATTATTATTGTGCTGTTTTTCTTTGCCGGTGCAGTGGGTTAGTTCCCGTGTATTTAGCCTTTTAATACGCTTCCGCCATTTTTCAGACAGGCTGTAGCTTTAGCGGCGGTTTGTTTGGTTGCGAGATGGCTGCTTCCATGGACTAAATTCAAACAACTTGGAGGAAACTTGAATGCCTATCATAATGAAAATATAAAATTAATACGTCTCTCAAGATAGCTTCAAATATAAATGAAGAAATATAAGTAAAAGTGGATCGAAACGTCTTGCATCCTGCTTGGTTTGAGTTGAGTACCGATGCAGCTTTGCCGCTAACATTTCAGCTCTGCCGCTGCGGATCGCTAAAAACAGCTAAAATGCTTTCGATGCTTTGCTCGGTAACATGCTGCAGCTGCGTTTTTAGAGATTGCAACATTATTAAGGTTAACCTAAAGCTTCGGGGAATGAAAATGCTTTTTTTTAATGTTCCCTCCGGCAGAAGTCATGTCTGCCCCTGGCTCCGCAGTGACCGGGACCACTGCGTCGGTTCTGCAGCCGCGATGGAAAAGGGTCCTCGGGTGGTCCGGTCCGGTTCCCCGGCCAAGACATGGACACAGAGCTGTGGCTATAAAGGAGCTTATGGTCGTATTTGGCGGCGGAAACGAAGGAATTGTTGATGAGCTACATGTATACAACACAGGTAAGTTAGCTTGCATGTGGATCCTTGTTGTTTTTTGCATGCGGTAAATAGTTGTGCTCAGCATATTTGCACATACCATAAAAGGTTTGTTAAAATAAACTTATACAACTTTTTTTTCACAGAACGCGTAAGTGTAATAGATATGTTTAATGTCTGAAGTTAAATATTGTGCAGGCCTCAGTAGGCCAAACAAACCTGTGGTTACGTTGTCGCCCTCTGCTGGAGAAGTGTTTCATGACAAGTTAAAAAAGGCGGGCTAAAATAAAATGGATGAGGTTATGAACAGGAAACAGGCAGGGGGTGTGTGCAACCTCAAGGAAAATAACAACTGTTGTTGTTTTGTTTCTGTTTATTGGCACAGAATCTAATATACTTATCTACACTACTAGAACTGTTACTCACTGTTACTACTGTGCTGAATCCAAGGCATTGTTTGTGTTATAAAGCCATTGATCGTGTTGTACAGGAAGAAATAAAACCAACTTTTTGTTTTGGTGACTTTTAGCAACAAACCAATGGTTTATCCCAGCGGTCCGCGGTGATATCCCCCCTGGTTGTGCTGCGTATGGCTTTGTGTGTGATGGGACAAGGTTGCTGGTGTTTGGTGGAATGGTGGAATATGGAAAGTACAGCAACGACCTTTATGAGCTACAGGTAATGTTCATGTGAGGAGAAAAAAAAGCAAATGCTTACATTTGGTTTGCATATAAATAATACTCAACAGCATGTGATCCAAACTATTAATCATTTCAAGACCAATGTTCCTGTGGGTTTAAAAACAAGGCTCTCTTTTTCTCTTATTTGAAGATGTTTAGCTTCTTATGTGATGAACATCTTCAGTTGAAAGAAATGTAGCTGCTGTGTTTTTAAGCTATTAGGATGTTTTGGATAACTGAGAAAACACAGATACTGTATACCAAATATTTTAAGTTATTTTAGCATATGTGAGCAGTTAAGTAAATTGTGTGTTTGACAGCATTTGTCATTAATGTATTGTAATGTAAATTTAGAGGAAGCAATTTATTTATTTATTTATTTTTGTATGGACCTCTCTGGCAAACGTTTATCTTTTTATTGGGTTTATCTAACTTTCAGGTACTTTTAGTGGTGGCAAAAGAACATTTCGTTGTTACCGTTTATAGTTGGAGATGCACTGGTGCAGTGACACTAGTGTTTATTATTTTTATTTATTTTACTAAATAAAATTTTTAACATATTTTCTGGCACTGAATGTCTGTGCTCAAGACTATCGCACATCGGTTAGCTTTGAGTGCCTAATCAGTTGTTCACTAGTGTTGCTGAACTCGGTTAATTCTTGTCACCTGCTGAGCAACCAGTGCATCTCTTTATAGTAATAATATAATTATAAGACTAGGCACAGTGCACAGCTCCATAGTAACACAATAATTGAAACATAATACATGCAGTGAGCATGCTTATTGAACTGTCTTTAACAAGTTTGTCATTGAATTTTACAAATAAAGTGTAAAATACTAATATGGTAGTGCATTGTGTAGCTATTAATGTTATTTAGTTTATTAATTTTACCCGATTAAACTTTAAGCTGAAGGGTGAAAGTTTTTTTTAACTGTGTATGGGTTGTTTACTAAATAAATATTGACAATCTCACCCCTAAATAAAGCTGTACAAAGGGAAGGAGGGCAAGATAAACACGACACAGAAGATTGAGGGCAAAAATCATATTGTCACAGTTTTGGTGCAAGGACTATGAGTTTGAGCTTCTGCTTTAACCTAAACGACTAACCTCTTGTTTTTACTACGGTCTCTATCACAGGCCAGCAGATGGGAATGGAAAAAACTGAAAGCAAAAAATCCCAAAAACGGTCCCCCTCCTTGTCCTCGTCTTGGCCACAGCTTTTCACTGGTTGGTAACAAATGCTACCTGTTTGGTGGACTGGCCAATGACAGCGAAGACCCAAAAAACAACATTCCCAGGTAATTGTTTTTCCACCTGTAGCCTGCAGGGTCCCCGATCACTAAAACTTCCCTAAGTCAGCTACATGAGTGTGATTTTTGTATTATTTCTCAGATACCTGAATGATTTGTACACACTTGAGCTTCGTCCGGGTTCAAGCGTGGTTGGGTGGGATATTCCAATCACATATGGAGTTCTGCCACCTCCTCGTGAGAGTCACACTGCTGTGGTGTACACAGAGAAAACAACCAGGAAGTCTCGGTTGATAATCTATGGAGGAATGAGCGGATGTCGTCTTGGAGATCTGTGGACACTTGATATTGGTACGGTTTTATTATTGTATTTAAAAAAAATTAGGGACAAATGACCTCCTAAACATTAAATGTTAAAAATAGTTGTTTGCACACCACAATAACAAAGTAATTTATGATATTTTAATACCATTACTCCAGAGAAATATAAAAGCTTTGACGTTGTGTTGGATGAATTTCCCTAATAATAAATGTTGGATTTTATTCAATATATGTTCTTTGTCCTCAGATACCCTGACATGGAACAAACCAACAGTAGGTGGCACAGCTCCACTTCCACGAAGTCTTCACTCTGCCACCACAATCACAAACAAGTGAGAAGACTGCCTCACATTTTCTCATTGCTCATCATTATTAATTAATGCTGATTGAATTCTGTTAAATGTTTGCTTTGCTGCATTTTATGTGATATTTTTATTTTTCTTTCCCTCTCACTTTGTAGGATGTATGTTTTTGGAGGATGGGTTCCTTTGGTGATGGATGATGTCAAAGTGGCCACACATGAGAAAGAGTGGAAATGCACAAACACTCTTGCATGCCTAAATCTAGGTTTGTCCAACTTTGTATTGGAAAAGACCACATTAAATAAACATTTAGTTTCAGTGTTAACTTTTTCTCTCTTTTTTTTGTTAGACTCCATGTATTGGGAAACAGTGTTGATGGATACTCTTGAAGATAACATCCCCAGGGCCCGTGCCGGCCACTGTGCTGTGGCCATCAACTCCAGGCTCTATGTATGGAGTGGTCGTGATGGTTATCGTAAAGCATGGAATAACCAAGTCTGTTGTAAAGACCTTTGGTACCTGGAAACAGGTAGGTGCACTGTAACATGTCCAATAATAAAGTTTTTGGTGAGGTTTGGTGCAAAGGTGTTTTTAATGTTGCCATTGTTCATCTTTCAGAGCGGCCACACGCTCCTGCCAGGGTACAGCTAGTCCGTGCCAACACAAACTCTCTGGAAGTGAGCTGGGGCGCAGTTTCCACAGCTGACACGTATTTGCTGCAGCTGCAGAAGTATGATATTCCTGCAACCCCAGCAGCAGCCTCCCCAGCCACGAGTGCAACCCCATCACAGCCTATTAACTCTCCAAAAAGTCCTGCTCCTGCGGCTGCAGCACCCTCTGCTCAAAGTTTACCACAGACGGGTATAGTTCTCATCCCTACATGTTGGACCTCATTGTTTCAACAGAAAATAAGTTTCTTTATAAAAGATCAACGTCTAGATTGATTTAATTTTTTTGCTTTACAGCTGTTTTAAAAGTTGCAGCTCAACAATCAGCCACTGGTGCATCTGTAGTCACAGTTCGTCCCAGTCAGCCCGGGAAATCCCCCGTCACTGTGACATCCCTTCCTCCAGGTGTTCGAATGGTCGTGCCTACTCAAACCGCCCAAGGCTCGGTATGAGCTTTTTCACACTTTTATGTTAAAACTGTCGCGTGTATTGTTATTACGTTGTATCTACAGATCCTGTTTCCAACAATAGTTTGCTTTTCCATTTTTAGCCAATTGGTAGTAGTCCTCAGATGAGTGGCATGGCAGCTTTAGCTGCTGCAGCTGCAGCTACACAGAAGATCCCGCCCTCCTCTGCAGGCACTGTCCTCAATGTTCCTGCAGGTGCCACCATTCTCAAAACAGTTGCTGTTTCTCCTGGCACAACCACAATGAAAGTGGCTTCTCCTGTAATGGTACGCAGCAAATCAAATGTCCTCATTTCTAACAGTCCGTGCAGCCCCGTCAGTTACGTTGAGATCATTTTGTGCTCGTAGGTCAGTAACCCGGCCACCCGGATGCTGAAGACCGCTGCAGCCCAGGTGGGCATAGCAACTGCATCCTCTCCCACCACAACCAGACCCATCATCACTGTGCACAAGTCTGGTGCTGTCACAGTGGCTCAGCAGGCTCAGGTGGTGACCACCGTGGTGGGAGGAGTCACCAAGACCATCACCCTGGTCAAGAGTCCACTCACAATGGGTGGCAGTGGCACTCTGGTAAGGTTGTAGAAATTGTGTAACACTGAGTATTCTAAATGAACTCAACTCAGAAAGCACCCTTTGGTGCTTTTAGATGCATGCAGTCAATCACAGACCTTGTAAATTACTTTTCCACACTTTGTGTACGTGTCTTGTGTTTTGGTCACAAGACAGTGACAACATACGATGATAAGTAGGAGAGTGTGTATAGGTTGGCCTACAGTGACTGTTGGAGAGCTCGAATAAGAAAATACAACATGATGTTAGTCATCTGCATGACTGTAGGTCAGTTAGGGCTGAAATGACTCAGAGCCACAGGTTTAGTGGTCTACTTTCCCCACTGAACTCCCTGTGCTGTCCGATGCTTTCTAGTGACTCATGAACTTGAGTCTCTCTCCTATGTCGGCAGATCTCCAACCTTGGCAAGATGATGTCTGTGGTACAAACCAAGCCAGTGCAGACATCAGCTGTCACTGGCCAGGCTTCCACTAACCCTCTCACACAGCTCATACAGGTCAGCTATCTGCATGAGTGCAGGAAAAAAAACAACAAAAAAAAAACAGGAGATAGCTTAAAACTCCTGAGTTAGGCACCAGGTGGCTTTTTCTGAGCGGCCTGCTTTAATTAGTGTTTTGTTTTTTCTCAGACAAAGGGTTCGCTCCCAGCTGGCACCATACTGAAGCTGGTAACCTCTGCAGACGGCAAACCTACAACAATCATCACAACATCCCAGGCAGGAGGCACAGGAAACAAGCCCACGATCCTCAACATAAGTGGGGTCTCGCCTGCCACTACCAAGCAGGGCACTACTATCATTAAGACCATCCCCATGTCGGCCATCATGACCCAGCCTGGAGCTACAGGTCTGCACTTGAGTATTTGATAGATTGCATGACGCAACAAAATGAGTGACATTTTATTGGGAAACTATGTTTTCAAAACAGAACTCTCTTGGTAATCAGTGTACTTTTTTTTTATTAACCTTTTTTATCATTTACAGGTGGTCACCGACTTACGGCGCTATCGACTTATGGCGCTCCGGACTTACGGCGCTCCGGACTTACGGCGCTCCGGACTTACGGCGCCGCCCCTAGTTACGTCATCGCGTTACGTCATCGCGCCGTTCGTTGCCTTTTTTATGCAGCATTTTATGTTTTTTTCGTTGTTTTTTAGGGTATTTTGTTAG
>JARVGV010001459.1:10624278-10636105 GCA_031762435.1 Hypsolebias longignatus | reverse complement strand
TGTGTGTGTGTGTGTGTGTGTGTGTGTGTATGTGTGTGTGTGTGTGTGTGTGTGTGTGTGTGTGTGTGTGTGTGTGTCACTGCAGCTCTGCACAGACGAGATAAGAGCACCGCCTTCACAGAAGTCTGTTTCTTGGGAATTTGAAGGCTGCCCTCAAAGTCCACTGGTGACACAGAATGTCGTCCGTCACCGAGCTCCAACCGGCTCGACATCCTCCCAACTGTCCAGCTGCACACTGCAGAGCCAGCTCCACATGCTGGAGAGGAAGCCCAACCCAGCAGATGTGTGTGTGTGTGTGTGTGTGTCAGGCTGGTCTGGGTCCTGCAGGTCCGAGCCCACCGTCTGTGTGTGTGTTGCTGTGTGACAGCCGGCAGCAGGCCTGTAATTCCTGGCCTTCTGCGCTCATCTTGATAAGGCCTTATCAGGGCAGCGCAGGCCACTTGCACAGCGGCAGCCGCCACATCCCTGCCTGACCGTCCACACCGACCTCCATCTTGTTCCAGAGCAGCTTAGCGAACCGAGGAGCAGCTCTGCTCGTTTTCACTCAGCACACAAAGCAGCTGTGAACAGCTCAGAGCCAAAAAGACGGTCGTCTTATAACAACCCTGTTTGAACTTTTCACCCCAGGGTCAGTGGAGGCGCCGGCCCACCTGGCAGCGCACGCCACCTTAAACCTGCAAGCTTTGAACGCAGCACAGCAACAAACTATATGAGACCTTTCTGCTTCTGTATCGTAACATTTTGCTGCTTCGTGTGCTCATGTTAGAATCTTGTGTTTTCCTGAAGGAAGCTGCTCATCGTGGTTCACTTGATGGTTTCTAGTTTTACAGATGACCAGGTTTTATCCACACCTGGTCTCCACTAAGCAAAGCGGAGACAGTCGTCATCTGCAGGAGTCTCGCTCCTGCTCTGGGTGTCTCAGTTCGGCTGAACTCGTCAACCTCCTCCACTTACATCAGTTTGTTTATTTTGTCACCACGATGAGCAATTTTCTGCTTGAACACCTGAATTCAAAGTAAAAAAAAAAAAAATAATAAAAAAGGTAAGAGGAGATTCATTTAGCCCCGGCTTTGATTTGCATCTTCCTAACTGATGCAGTTTCTCTGCAGCTGCTGTTTATTAAACGGCTGGGAAAAAAAAAAAAAATCAAGCTTAGTGCGACATTAAATAATATCAATTGTCCTAACTGTTTCTCTCCCCTGATTTCCCTGAAAACTGTAAATGAACAAAGAGAGAGGAAAGTTGGGTTTGCTGCTTTGACTAGCAAATGACCGGGACAGCGTTGGGCTTGTGCGCCGCCAGGCCGTGTCCAGGCCGTATCTCTCGCCACCATTGCTGCTCCGCTCCAGATTTGCATTGCTGCGTTCCACTCCAAGCTTTGCTGGACCACAAAGAAATGGAGTCTTTGCATTTTTTTTTTTACCTTTGCTTTGTTTAAACGTCTGTGTCACTGTCCTCGCCGTGTGGGCCTGCTCTTATCAGGGGGAGTATGCACATTTCATCAACAGACGAAGAGGAAAAGCTTCCACCAGGCGTTCGTGTGAACATCTGTGCAGCACAAATAAAGTCATATTATCTCCTCCAGTGTTTTTGTCCATCGTCTGACAGCTGATAGCAGCCGTGGCCTGGTTGATGATAGGATTTATTTCGTGGTGCATCCTCTGAGGAATTCATTAAAATTATTATCAATAGGACGCCAGCAGCTCACAGACAAGAAGGACGAGTGGAGGAACTGAGACTTAAAGCTCCTTCACCTCTTCACCAACGCCACACACCTTAGATAAGAGTCCAATTAGGTGCATGTTGTCAGTAAATGACCCCATTAAATGTGATTTTATTTTAATTCAGAGCTGTAAATACGTAACATCCTGCAAGTTATTTCTCTCTCTGTGGACCGAAGAGGTGTGTCTTTCACAAAGTTGTCTCCAACTCCTCCCACGGCCTGTCTCGTAGCCCTAAACTTCGCTGGTGGTTGAAGAAGTTGCACTTGTAGCCATCGGCCCGCTCTGACACAGTCACGCCGTCCAACTGGGCCACCTTCCACCTACTCCTGTCAATTTGACCCCAAGGTGCACGGCTCCTGTGGGACACCAGCTCAGGTAGGTGCTCTTCTCTTTGTCTCCTCATCGTCCTGCAGGAGACACCAGGATATTCTACGCCTGCAGCAGAAATGGTTATTGGTGTTGGACTGGTGTGAAAACTATCAGTGGTGGGGAGTCTGGCTGCCTCAGGCCTTTGAGCACGACTTATACCTTCATGTGTTTCCAGCTCAGTGGACGCTGCTTCTTAACCCAAGCTGAACCTTTCAACGCTTTTAATTTGAAAACATTCATTGTGTTAACCAATCGTTGATTCACAAAGAAGCAAAGACGTGTTCTCTGTATGTTAAAAATCTGAAACTCAACTTGAAATCAACAAAATCCAGATCAGGGTAAACTCTTGAAATCGTTGCATTAAATAAAATAAAGCTGCAATGAGCCGATCGGCATTGTAATTTCAGCTCGCCAGCCGCGTTGTGCTGTCTCGTTTGACCGTCCACGACGTCTCGTCTCACCCTCACCACGTCCCCGCGTTCGTTTTCAACTCCTGTCAGATTTCTATTAATCAGCTGAGATCCGTGCGCAGTTGGATCAGTCAAAGTGGACGTAATTAGAATGATATTAAAGCTGTCTATCTGATTTTCTCACACTTTATCAGATACTATCAGCCACCTGTCGTTCCTCTTCTCTTTCCTGTAAAGACACTGAGAGGCTGTGACCTTTGCAGCCATTTACGCCAGAGTTAGTATTTTTTAGAGCAGCAGTTCTGAATATAAATCATTTATTCAGCTCAAGTTCACGGTTGTGATAATCTGACTTCATTTTAAAAGATTATAACCGTCGCATTAAAGACGTCTGCCAGCCAGTGCTCAGTTTCTGTGCTCGAGTGTTTTTCAACAAGTCGGGCGTCCCTCAGGGCATATTTTTAGCTTACCTCTAACTGGCACCTATGGTGTTCAGGCCACTTGGTAACCGTCGGTCACTGTCTGCATCACCGCATTTAAAGTGCCTGTTATTTTTAGTTTTTACTTTCAGCCACAGTCAAATGAGGATCCTAGAAAAGGAAGTTCGAAAAGGGCCTGCGATCGAGATGTCTCGTCCCTGATAACTTCAAGTTAACGCTTGTTGTTGTGCGGTGAGGAGCGGCGTGATAAAACATCTGCAATCAGAGTCAGAGCCTCCACGCTTCGTCTGAGCTGCACACATGAAAAATAAAATAAAGCACGTTTTACATGTTCGTTCTTTTCCGCAGAGACTTCAGCTGCTGACATGGACGATCCATCGGAGCAGTCCCACTGGGCGTCCCCCTCCCTGCTCGGCCCAGACCCTCTGGCCGGTTTCTCCTCTGACTCTGGCCTCTTGCCTCCAGGTGAAGATGGTGAGGCCTTCTTCTCCGGACAAGACGCAGACTTCTCCAGCCTGCCGGGCTTCTTCTCCAGCCCCAGCCACAGCCGGGCACTGTCCAGCTACAGGCACAGCTCGGGTGAGTGCCAGCACCGACAGTCACCTCCCCCCTCGCGGCCGCAGCCTGATCATCTCACTTTTCTTTTTTCCCCAAGTCCGGCAGGTGTTCACCTCACCTGGCCTCCTCAGCAACCTCCAGCTGCTGGAGGGGCCGCCCGGCCACTCCCTGAGCTCGCCCTACAGCCCCGCAGCCTCCACCTGGAGCAGCAGCCCCCGCACCAAGACCCCGCTGCACTCACACCCCCCCGCCTCCCTCTACACCCCCGGGGTCACCTCCTCTTTCACCACCTCCAGGGATGGGTACTCCTCATCTCCTGGCAGAGAGGGGAGGGAGAGCCCCCGTCTGCAGGAGGCCCTCAAAGCAGAGCGGCTGAGCCCGCTGGGCGGGTCCGGGGCCGGCAGCAGCTTTCTGAACCTGACCCCTGCAGCTGGGGGGATGTACACCCCCTCGTCACACCCCCATCCACACATGCTGAGCCCCTACAGCTCGTACATGAGCGGGCCGCAGGACTACAGCTCCGCTGCGCTCTACTCCGGGGCCGGAGCGTGGATCAGTCCCTCGTATTCTCCCACGATCCGGAACAAGATGAGGGCAACCACTCCAGGTGAGGGTCTGCTGTGGGGGGGGGGCACCATCTCCTGTTCAGTGCACGAGTGTCACAATCAGTTCTGACTCTTTGAGACAAAAGTATTCAGAGTGTTGGAGGCAACATCTGGTTGAAGTTCTGGAGCCTTAAACACAATCATCCGTCTTAACAGATGAAAACATGTAGGTTAATAACAAATACATAAAAAAATAAAAATAATCTGGGAAAAGTACAACTTGTGAAAGCTATTTTTTTATTATCTAATTCTTATGGGGCTCTCAGGGCTCATGAACATCTCACCTTGCAGAGCAGCTGAGCATCAGGGGAGTTTAGAGGAAGTCAAAACTCATCACAAAACCTGTGCCCAGTCGTTTTCATGGTCAGACTTCAAAGCAAACGCTCCAGTGATAACTGCTGTTGTCTGCTTGTGGTCGACAGAGGCCAGGGAGTGTGTGAACTGTGGAGCCACGGCGACCCCTCTGTGGCGCCGGGACGGGACGGGCCACTACCTGTGTAACGCCTGTGGACTGTACCACAAGATGAACGGTCAAAACAGACCCCTGATCCGACCCAAGAAGAGACTGGTACGATGCTGCAACACTCCATGCCTGTTAGCAAAATAACTCACAACAGCAAACACAAACGTGGCGACAGCTCAGTCTGTTGTATAAATTTTGAGTTGAAACTTGCAGTGGTAGTAACTGAGAGTCATCCCTAGCACGTAACTCGAGCGCCATGATCACATGACTTTACTCAGAGCTTCAGCAGCCAGGATAGGGGGGGGGGGGGGCCGTGCAACTCTTTGAGGAGCGCTGGCTCTATTCACTGGGAAAACGTTCGTCTGGTTGTGTTTCAGATCGTCAGTAAGCGTGCAGGGACCGTGTGCGCCAACTGTCACACGAGCACGACCACGCTGTGGCGACGCAACACAAACGGGGAGCCCGTGTGCAACGCCTGCGGCCTCTACTTCAAACTGCACAACGTGAGTCTCTGGGTGGGCGTCGTTTGAATAAAGTCCCATGTTTGGTTCGCTAAGCTGAAATGCTCTGAACGTTTTGTCAGGTCAACCGGCCCCTCACCATGAAGAAAGAAGGCATTCAGACTCGCAACAGGAAAGTCTCCAGCAAGAACAAGAAAAGCAAGAAGGCGGCCATGTTTGAGCAGTACTCAGAGGTGGCTCAGCCTCTTCCCCTGGACGACACCAGCGGGCCCTTCTCCCTCAGCCCCGGGACTCTGCTGACCTACAGCCACAGCCCCCACCTCATCCCCACGCCGTCGGCCCTGCACCCCTCCGGCAGCTTACCCTACACCCACCACCTCAACACCGGCATGGTGCCCACGCTGGTGTGACGGCTTCACGGCCTCACCAGCCGGCGTGCTTTCATCGTCGTCGTCCGTGTGGATTTGTACAGAAGGAACGTCATGCGATTGCTTCATTTTCACTGTTTTAATCATGTGTGTTTGTTCCAGTTGTGAGCCAAGTCCTAAAGATCACTCCTCTGAAGCTGCTGCACATGTGAACACACTCTTGTTCAGCTGTAAATACAAACGAAACCTGATTTCATGTCAAAATCTGCATGAAGACGCTCCTTTATTTATCCAAAAAGTAAAAACCCTGTGATGTACAATGTGCAGTGGGTCTGTTGTGTATTTCCATAATTGATGTGGTCACACTGAAGCGATGAGGACAATAAAACATTTGACTTGTGATGGACTGAGAAGGGCTTTTGTTTTAAGTCATTTGAATTCACAGCTCAGTGACCTGACCAAAGCAGTGCCTCCTGTGTGGAGTCATTGTACTCCTCCACACACACACACGCACGCACGCACGCACGCACGCACGCACGCACGCGCACACACAGTGTCTTTGTGCAGCCACCGCTTCACTTCGACAGTGTCACTGAACATAGCAGGTATGCAAATCCTCCCTTCTACAGAAGTGGCAAACATTCATCTAAAGTGCAACACTTACACCTGGTTATAAACCTGGACCAGTGTCAGATGAAGAACAAGTCAGTGTCTGTCTCCCTCACACACAAAATGTCACGTTTGTGTTTTTGTTACTCATCTTTAAATGCCCACTTTCACACAGTGACTGCTGGATACGGGCACCAGAGAAAAGCAAGAAGCATTTAAAGATGATGTATGTATGAATATATGTATGTATATATATACAGGTAGTCCTCGACTTACGAACGGGTTCCGTACCTACAAACCGTTTGTAACTCGATTTTGCTGTAAGTCGGAGCTCATTCGCCGCACCCGTTCGTAAGTCCGGACTTTTTGCCGTAAGTCGAGGAAATACATGTAAAATGTATGCTAACGCTATGCGCTGCACACCCGTTCTTAAGTCCGAGTTGCCGTAAGTCGAGGGCGCCTTATGTCAAGGACTACCTGTATATATATATCCAGCTCACAGGATGGACAGACATCAGGCATCTTGGATTTTGACCTGGCAACCCAATTTGCGATGGCGACCTTCTTACAATTGATGCAGCCACAGAGCAAAATGAAACCACTCTTTATTTTTATCATGCTCACAACATGCACAGATGGACAAAGTGTATTTCCAATTCCACCTCTATGCTTCAAGATGTGGGAGAAAATTCTGATATATCAAGTTAATAATGTAGAAAATGGCTTTAAAAACATGAAGAAAATGTGTAATACTAAGTAAAAAAAAAGGCACATGACAAACAATGTTTCACCTACTGTTACATGTAATAATAATAATCAATTTGGAGTGGACTGTTTCATTGTGTTTTCTGCAATTATTAAAATCCTTCAATTTACTTTAGTGTTTAACACAAAAGAGAGAAGTGAATGAGGGAAAAACAACTATTGACACCTTTGTCAATTAAGCAACTGCCTCCTCCACTTTACAACAAAAAAGACCAATTCAAAACATAAAGAACAGCCACCATCCAACATAAAGACCTCAGTTATTTCATTTCCACTTTTCTTAAAGAATTTTTACTTGTAATCCAGAATTAATGCAACTGTGGTTGTATTAGCAGGCTGTCACTCATCAGATACATTCACAGCATAGTGAATAACTAAAACCAAAGTAATACAAAATACATTAAGTGCTTAACTTCAGCCTGTCAGAAGTATCAAACTGACATAAGTTTATTTCATAGTGAGCTAAAACTCAGTCTTTCTCCAAAACAGCCACCATGCAACTATTCAAAAAGGGTTTCTTAGTGTTAGAGATTTAACTTGGGAAAGTAATGTAAATATTATACTGCCAAGATTTTTCCATAGCAGCAACACAAGTGTCAGCATATTGTTTGTGAGCAGCCAGAAAACACAGAAAAACACATTGAAATTCACATTCAACACTTACCTGATATCAGGAGATTTTTCCAAAACGCAGCAAGGAAAAAAAGAAAATAATTCTTATTAAGGACTTAATTTCACAAATTTACATGAGTTTAAACAGATGTGACACACAATTCAACGGCTTGACAATTTATTTGTACTGTATTTAATTTCACTTGAGTTTTTTCTTTTTTACATTTAAAGCCAACACATTGAAATTGCTTTAAATTAAAACAGGTTTTCTCTAAAACTAAATTCTGTGCAGCTCCTTGGATTGATGATAATGAAATACCCTTAAAATGCCTCAGTAACAGTTTTCTTTCAAATACTCAGAGCCCCAAAAGTAAAGCTGAGCTCCCCTGTGACCATAGTTTCCACTTAAAAGTCCTTTCAAAATAAAATGGCATAAATACTGGGATGCACCGAGTTGTTTTATTGTCCTTTTTATGGAAATTGAGATGGCAGACTGTGTTGTATTGAAAAATAAACAAAAAATGAAAATAATTGTTAACAACAGGGTGTGTCACTATCAGGTTCCTGTGTAAAAGAAAGAGGAAAAAAATAAAAATAAAACATCTGGAACGGTCACATTGGAGATTTGATAATTTTAACTAGACTACGAATAAAATCACCACTGATCATCTCGTTGATCCTGAGGTCTAGTCTGATCTAAAACTTCTAAATTAGAAACATTTATTAATACTCAATCATTTCTGACTTTGCATGACCTATTATTAAAATATATAAAAAAATAAAAAATTTCAGATGAAGTAACCTTTCTGTTTTTTCTTTGTTCGTGGCTGATGCACTCAGTTTTCTTTTGATTTCAGCATTTTCTTCAGACTGACGAGACATTTCCTTCCTTTTAATCACTGCAGTCGAAGAGTTGGGGTTATCGCTGCAGCTGCTCCGGTTGTTTATAGTGATGTGATTGTGCTTTACAACTGTTTTAAGCTTAAAGTCTGTAAGTCAGCAAACATTTTATGTTGAAATGAATAAATCTTTGAAGAATGGGATCGTTATCTTGGTTGCTTTGTCAGCAACGCTGCACGCTTGTTTGTTTCATGTTTTTATTCACCTGTTGTTCAGGGGACTGCCAAATGACATTAAAAAATGACCGACAACGTGTGTGGGGTGAAAGAAAATTAAATAATTACAGCAACTATTAAACAAGACAGATGCACACACACAAATTCTCACTTAAGCCTGTTGTTTCCTAATAGTAAAATGGAAGTTATAAAAAACATTAAAGAGAATAAAAAGCATCAGTATATATTTTAAAGTTACTCCGCATTTAAAGGTGAAATAGTGTCTGTAAAGATAAAAGAAGACATTGAAAACACTTTGCAAAGCTTCTTGTTTGCTCTTTCACATTCACTCACAATATTTTCCATTAGACATTTTTGCATCATCCAATTCCAGTCTTCTTACATCCTCACTCATTTACCAGTAAACATTGCAGAGCAGTAGGAGGTTCAAGAGCTGGAGCCATGCTTCTCCAATGTGAAGACAGCCTCCCAACCACTGGGCCAAAGCCACACCGAATAATCTGAATGCTCGTGATCTGGAGTCGATACGATGGAAACAGTGAAACAATATTATTCTGTTATGATCCTTTTGTCTTCTGTACAAACTGTTTTGTTCTTGGTGCGACTTTAGCTGTTTGAAATATTTAGCTTTTTCTGCCATTTCTTTCTCACAGAAAATTATTTAAGCTCATTTTACCTCCTTCACATCTTTAGTTGTGTTCACAACCTTTTATCTTCACCAGCATTTCACATTTTCTTCTGCTTCAGCTTCTTTCAGCTTCCTTCTGCAAATGTAAACATTTTTCAGATATTTTCAGCTAACCAGCTGTTTTTCCAGCTGTTTTGTCTCCGTTCAACTTCATTTACAACAGTTTTGTGCATCTTCTAATTTATTTCTGCTTGTTACGCTCGTTTCAGATTATTTTTAAGTTTCAGCTTTTTCTGCTATTTCAGCTATTTAGCTGTTTTTGTGCTGATTTTAGCTTCTTCAACTAAGTCCACTTTTTTTTTTTTTAACTAATTTAAACTTTTTTTCAGCCTAATTCAGAAAAAAAAAGCTCTTTCTCCACTTGCAATAATTTTCATTTGGGTCATCTGGACAGTTTCTTTTTTATAGAAATGTTTCACCCTCCATCCGGAGGGCATCATCAGCCAGAGGAGTTCCAGCAAACTGTTTCCCCACCAAGCAGTAAACACCTTAAGTGGACCAATCAGTGTGCTGGAACTCGTCTGACTGAGGAAGCCCTCCGGATGGAGTGTGAAACGTTTCTATAAAAAAGAAACTGTCCAGATGACCCGACTGAGAATTACTGGACTTGGTACCTGGATTATTGAGCATGAACTTTCTTGCTCTCCACTTGCTTCTGGTGTTTTAAGGTTCTGCTTTTTTAGCTACTTTTCAGAAGGTTTTTTTTTTCTTCTTGTGTGTGTGTGTGTGTGTGTGTGTGTGTGTGTGTTGTTGTTGTTGCTAATTTCAGCTTTTTTCAGATATTTTCCACATTTTTGTGCAAATTTCTGCTTCTTTCACCCTAAATGGGCGAACATGTTCTTTCTGCTTTCTTCTGCTAAGTTAAGCTTGTTCGAACTTTTCAGCTCGCTGTTTAGTTTTTTTTAGCTAATTTCAGCTGTTTTTAGATCAATTCAAGTTTTTCATGATAATTTTAGCTACTTTTATCTTAATTAACGTCTTTACACTAATTGTAGCTTGTTATGCTCCTTTCAGCTTTTTCTAAAACTTTAGCTACTATTTAGCCATTTATGCTAATTTGCGCTTTTTCAGCTATTTCAACATTTTTTTGTTCTAGTCAGCTCTTTCAGCTTCCTTCTGGCAGTTTAAGATCATTTCTGTCTTTTCAGCTACTTTTCAGCTATTTTTTTTTTGCTAATATCTGCCTTTTGTTTAGCTAATTTCCCAACATGTTTATTTCTGCTAATTTATACCTAATTCAGCAAATACGTGTTCTTTCTGCTTTATTCTGCTAACTTACACTTTTTCTTCCATTTCAGCTTTTTTAGCTAATTTATTGCATAATTCATAGCTTATTGCAGGAGAACTTGCTGAAAAACAGCTGCACACTGCATTTTAGCAGAAAATGCAGTTTCTCTGTTGCTATCAGCAGCATTTTAGTTTTGTGTTTGTTAGTGTTTATAGTCTGCTGATTGTTTATTTGCAGCATTGACAATAGAGTGGACAGAGTCTGCACTTCTGGTAATGATATTAATGCAAATTGGTAATTAATTAGACATTAAACTTACGTACTGATTAATATTGCAGAATAATTAATTTGACAACATTAATAACTATGTAAATAATGTGGTGTAAAAACTTTGATAGTAATCTCTTAAAATCCCTTCTTCTGTCTGAGATTAAGTTATTTTATCAAATAAAACAAGAAAGAAGTTGATTAAAACATCTGAGACAAACATCAATTATCGATGGGTTTGTGAATTTGCTGATGTTGCAGGTCAAAGTTCAGTGCAAATTATTTAATAAATTACTAAATAACTTTGAGCTGGCAGCAAGTTTTCTTTTGCAGAAAACAATTCCATTGTGCTTTCGCTTCAGTACACGTTATTTTTTAATTTTCTCTCTCTGTTGTCCCACAGCATTTTTTTTTTAGACGTCTGTGCCACGTAGTGCAAGTTACACGTCACCATGGAGAAGTGCTGCTTAAAAACAACTAAGCTTCATTACTTTGGGGTCACAAGCCCAGTGACACTGACCCCACACAGAAAGTACAGAATGTAGTCACATGCACACTCACACGCACACACACACACATACATGGTACTGACATGCGCACAAACCAACAGTCATTTGGCCACTTCATCTCACTTCTCAATGGGATTAATTTGTCTAAATAAAGGTTGAATGAATGAATCTCGTTTTGTGAAGGTGTCTTTGTGTGACTCTCACAACAGTGCACACCTACTGGTTGTTCTCATCTCATCTCCAGTGTTTCCATTAACAGGATGCACATCCCCCTGTTTCATCCCCCTGTGACTAGACAAAAAGCTCAAACCTACTTCACTACTTACTACAGACATATCGGAGCATCAGGCTGCAGAGCGAAAGATAAATGACAGAAAATCACAGATTTCTCTACAGCTACCTGTTTACCGTTCAAATTGTGATGATCAATAATCAAACTTATCTTCTCACAGACAGGTTTATTAACCAGAGCCTGAAAAATGTTAAACTTTTCACTATGTGTTTGTTATTCATGTAATTATTAGCTCACAATGTAATTGTGGCAAATGTTTATGGTTTGAAATTTTAATTCTTGTTACAAATCCAGAGACACAACAGATGCTGTAATTCTTATTATTATTATTATTATTATTATTATTATTATTATTATTATTATTATTATTATTATTATTATTA
>JARVGV010001459.1:10608779-10624178 GCA_031762435.1 Hypsolebias longignatus | reverse complement strand
ATGAATGGATGGATGGATGGATGGATGGATGGATTGAAGGTTGGCTGGCTGGATGGATGATTGATGGATGGATGAATGGATTGATGGGTTGATGGATGAAGGGAATGATGGATGGCTGGATGGATGGATTGATGGCTGGATGGATGGCTAGCTGGATGGATGAATTGATGGATGGATGATGGATGGATGGATTGGTAGATGGGATTGATGGATGGATGATGGATGGATGAATGGAATATGGATGGGATGGATGGATAGATGGATGGATGAATAGATAGATGAATGGATGATGGATGGATGGGATGGATGGATAGATGAATAGATGGATGGCTGGCTGGATGTTTTTCTCATGTTCTTGCATGTAAAAACGAGCTGATACTGAGAAGGTCCTAAGCCATTACAACAGCTTTATGACATCACATCTCTAAATATAACTTTGTGTTTTAATTGAAAAAGCACGTTCACCCGTCGTGATATAGAAATTTAATTTTTAAAACTTGACATCTTTCATCAGATTGTGTTTAATCCTGTGTGGGACTTAGAAAGTGACCTGAAACACTTTGAAAATACAGTGGAACCCCTTGGAACAGTCGCAGCTGAACCACATTTTAAAATAACTACTTAACGTGTCATGGAGACTGGACGGACATTTAACAAAACAAGAAACAAAATCAGCACAATTTGTTTCCATATTGATGGTTAATGTGTCTTGAAATAACACTTTTCTAAGCAGAACTTGTTACAACTACCTTGTGTTTACTGATGGAAACCACGACTGCATCAGTGTCTCAGTTTGTCGCTCACATCTGGACACTGGAACTTTACTCCATATGTTTTATGTTATTATAAAACAGTTTAAGCTCTGTCAGGTTGGTGGGGATCAGACATGAAGAGAAGCCACTGATTCTCTATTAGATTTAGGTGTGGGCTGACTCAGCCACTCCAATACATTCACCTTGTTTAATATTATTATTATTATTTGTTATTCATCTTTAAGCCAGTTCTGTGCAGTCTTAACTGCCTTCTGAAAAATAAATCTTATTTCAGGCCGTATTTATTTGCAGATTGTCCTCCAGGATTTCCTTATATTCTGCAGCTTCATTTGACCCTCTATTCATACAAGCATTTCAGGGTTAGCTGCTGAGGAGCATCCCCTATCAAGATGCTGCCACTCCCGTGCTTCACAATGGAGATGCTGATCTTGTGATGTGCAGTGTTTGGTTTTCATGATGGACCAAAAGCTCTACTTTGGTCTCCTCAGAGCACAGAACCTTTTTGCACTTGACCATGGGTCCATCACGAACTTTAGTGGAGATTTAATCAGTTTTCTTTACCAATGGGTTTCTGCTTGGACTGATGAAGAACAGGGGCAACAGTTAGTATATGCAGAGTCTCCCATCTCACCTGAAGCTTGTAACTCCTTCAGAGTGCTCACAGGTGTCTTGGTGGTCTCTGTTACTGTCTTCTTTATGGACTGTTACTCAGTTTGTGGTGACGGCCTGTTCTTGGTAGACTTACACACGTCCCATATTCCTTCCATTTCTTGAACCAGAACTCCTGGGGATATTCAGGTCCTTGGAAATCCTTTTGTATCCATCCACTGACGTGTACTTTTTAATATTGTTTTCTCCGAGTTGCCTGCAGTGTTATTTTGCCTTCATAATGTAATGGTAGCCAGGAATACTGATCAGCCATGCAGACCTTTCAGAAACAGACGTTCTTGTTCTTCAATGCCTTGAGACACATCCACTGCCCTCAGGATATTATTTTAAAATGGAGTGAATATTTAAGCATCCTCTTATTTTTATTTAATTGGCATTACTTTGTAGAAGATGGTTGTCACTGAAGATGGTTTCTTTGATTGAGCTCTAACCACTGCTCCCATCATGCCGCCCTGTCTTCATGACACTGACAGAGAGTTTGTTAACCTGCATCTATAATGAGCTGTTACACTTTTTGTTGTAATGTATTTTTAACACACACATGGACAGCAGCTGTAATGACATCACAACCTTCAATATACTAAAATCATGAACTAATGTTACCTTCTAACAAACAACTGTTTTTAGGGTTGAGTGTGGGCACAGTATGAAGAGCCGCTTGCTTTACATTGTGATTTATAATGTACCTTTAACAGGTTTCATGTAAAAATAAGTAAAAATATACTGTATATTTTATCTAATAACTCCTCGATTCTGCATTTAACAAAGAGGAGAAGCTGAACAACTTTGCACTAGATATCAACGTAATAACAAGCCTCTTTATTGTTTCAGTCATGGAGCAAAGAGGGGGAACTGGAAGTACCCTCCATCCTTCCATCCGTTTGTCCCGGAGCATAATAACTTAAAAAAAACAAGTGAGCTTTTAACTTCCATTTTAATGTGTGGCTACATCTATAGCATAAAAAAGTTTCCTATTCAAATATTTGGCTGCCACATCAAAACCCAAGATGGCTGCCACTGTAAATGTCCATCAGTCTTGTGAGCATGATGACTTGAAAAACAAGAAAGGTATCAACTTTCATTTTAGTGTGTGGCTGCATCAGATGTAAGAAAGGTCAAAGTTTGGGTTGTCACATCAAAATTCAAGATGGCCACCACCATATATGCAAACCAACCCCAAACATTTAAATAAACTTTGCTTTCTAGTTTTTATATTGCTTAAAATGATAATATCCCCAAATGATTGGGGTGGCTCGTGGGGAGGCCAAAGATTAATTTATGGTGACCAATGCCACCATTGGCCACCCCCTACCTCCACCATTGCACCTGGTGTTGGATAAAATGACTGCCTCCACTCACCGTGTTCCATCCCTCTGCACTGCCAGAGACACGCAATAAATAAATAAATCTACCCATTCAAGAATCTTGCACCAAAAACACTACGGTTTAATTTATCCTGTTCATATCCAGCCCAGAAAAACGCTCATTTCAAAAACGACATTCACTACTCCAATCCCTCGATGAAGGGGGACATCGACGTAACGCTTGTTGAGTCTGTAAACTACAAGAATGAGCTGCAGACGTAGCTAGGCCACAATGCATTATGGTCCAATGTAGCGTATCACTTCTGTACACCACTTTTACCTCTGACGGGTTTCTAAAGTACCACATGGAGCATGAAAGAATTGGAAAATGTTTGAACACTACAAAATGGCCGACTCACTACATGGTGGACTAATGAATAATTGAATCATTTTAACACAGCCTTGAGTATGAATTCCAACTTTTGGGGGCATTTTCCAGTCAATTTTTACAATTTCTGACCAATTAAACGTGCCACATATCCTCAACCTTAGCTTGTTCAAAGAGCTATCTACCACAGGTAAGATATGAACAATTCATAAACATTCCACAAAATCCTGATTCTCAAGACCTATCATGGACCTAAATGAGCTTTTCTTTGTATTCTCTGCTTATTAAACTTTTATTGAGTCTTTGTTTACAAGAGTAACACACGAGTAAGATTTTTATGACTAGATATGATTTAATTACTGCCATCAATAACAACTTTGCTGAAAGTAAGATTAAAGGTATTCCCCGCAAATTAAAAAAATAAAAATAAAACTTCAACAGTTTTTTTTCACATGCTGATGATTAAAGTCTTTAAGTGAAAATATTTTGTTGCAGTAGAACAGAGCAGGGAACGAAGCAACATCTTCAGGCAGATCTTGATGGTGGCTGCCAGCATGTGTTTGTTTACCTACAAAAATGACTGAAAGACTAAAGCAGGTCATCAGTGGTGTGGAACGCCATGGCACGTGTTTACGCTCAGATTTGTTGAGAAACGTGCAGATAAAAGGAAAGGTTGGGAGATAACAGGAAAAGGACCAGTCTAAAAAGCAGCGTGTTTGAACGCTGAGCTCCATCACCCTGCTTGAAACCTCATATTCATACTTGACAGCTGTCATTTTTATTTAATTATTTATTTAGCTAGCGATTAGCAGCAGATTTAATCAAGTATTTATCACCTAAACATCTTCTCAAAGACTCTAGGCATGTTTGATTCAGTCATATTTGTTTACCTTCATACAGCCAGATCAGTGGTTCTCCGCAAATTCATCCGAGTGCTTTGTTTACATCTAGTGCAGACCCGCATTTCAGAATTGTGCATCAATACATCTGGAAAACTACCTTGGTTAACTCCTTCAAGCTGCACCATTTCTTTTAAACGTCTGAGTTCAAGCTCTTCAATGTGTATCTTTAAATGTGGAAATACAGGAAAGTAAAGTTGAAATGGACTTAATCAGAGTTCAGATATTTAACTACTACGCTGATGGTTTAAAGTATTTATTTAAAGTGTTTATCTAAATATTCTGTATGATTATAAGAGCAGAAGCAGAGAAAGCCTCAGCAGATTAGACAACTTGACACATTTCTGACTGAAACTTGCTGCAAAAGGCAAAAAAAGAGAATATTAACGTCCACACCGCCAGCATTAAAGTTCAGTTTACTTCAAATGCCATCAGTTTAACAGCTCATGTAAGATGTCATGTAGAAACCACAGCTCAGAGGCTTGTAATATATTTTTATGCTGAGCAGCAGGGCTGGGGTTGCTCACTAAGAACTGCAAGATGACTGATAAGTTATCACGGAGGCCACAGACCCCCAAGCATCCACCTGCTGCTGGCACCACCACTCTCGTCCTCCCCGTCAGTTAGTGAGCGAGGGCCTCGCTGTGCGCTTTAGGCCACAAACACACACACATATATCACTGGAGTCATCTCCATGAAGACAAGCCAACTGTCCCATTTTGGCTCATTGAATCCCGTCACGTTTCATAACCTGCGGGTACAGAGCACTTATCACTTTTGATCAAATTCTGTTTATGCTTCACTGCAGGCAAGAAGAAATACTTTCAATTATGCATTGGGTTTCATCTGTGAACATCTGGGTACATCACCCATGCTCCACTTATAGAGAATTGGTGATGAAGCAAGACTTGGACAGAAGTTCTGTGACGTTTCTCTTCTATGGCTGGTTCCTAATGCAATGTTTGTTTTATCAGAAGTCACACAATCACTCCGAGTCCCTGTGGACCCCATAGAGGGAAATATCTGTAATGAAGCACAAAGTGAGATGAGAAGGTCCGTGTTTGAATCTACTCACCACATCTGTTTAATGGTTCCCCCAAACCACATGAAACAGATCCTCAAACAAAACCAGAGAAAACACATTTCCACAAAGAAGACAGTGTGAACGCTGAGGGCTGGCTAAAAGAGACCAAAAGAAGCTGAAAGTGACTTGTTTAGCCTGAAACACCAGCTGAAAGCTACAAGTAGCAAAAGACAAGCTAAAAGTTTAACTAGAAGCCAAACATGAACCAAGTTTGCTGAAGCAGATTTCTAAGACAACTATTGTTATTTTTAAACAACTGAAGAGATTTTAATGTATTTCTATAATATAATTCTAAATTAAGTTCAATATTGTGAAAAGTACAAGTTACAATAACCAAAAGTCACAGTCATCACCCTGGATGAGCTGAACGTTTTGATTGGAATAACTAAAACATGCAGAAGTAATTCTATTGTAAAAACAATGCATGAATAAAGCAGGAAACCAGTCACACCTTAATGAGTAAAACCAGTACAAGACGGGTGCAAAAGGTACAGAAAGGCATGCAATATGAAGAAGAAGTCCAGTGAATTGTCAGGTTGTCCCATAATTTATATTCTCAACTGTCTGTATCTGGTGTTTATCTGCAGCAGCTGTCAGCTCTGCTCTGGGGAAATGGCAACAAATGACAGGGACAGATTAGCAACCACAGGCCCGCTCCAGCTCAGCCAGCGGGCCATCCGTTGGTGCCTTCTCCCTCCTGCTCCTTTTTCACATAAAGACTGTAAGATCCTCCATAGACGTGCAACATCTTAGTCTGAGCTGTGACAACTGGAAAGAGGTGAGTTGTAAAACTCACCCCCTGGAACAGCTGTAAAGCAGAAATGAGTCAATGTTGACTTGAGTCTAATTCAACTTTATGAAGGACGAGCAGAAAAACATGTCAGAGACGCACAAACAGTTCTGTAAAACACAGTGCTGGCAGCTGCACGTACAGTTCAGGCCTGACACACCATGACACTTGTGGAGCTCAAGCCCCCACTCGTGGTGCAAGCGCAGAGCTGCAGCTCTGACACCCAGCAGGATGTTCAGCCCTGAAAACTGCAGTGAAGACATCACATGTCTGCTGACATGATGCACATGATCACTGCACTGAGAATGAACCCAGGACGTCAGACTGAACACATCAGGTTTGATCAGTCACACTGAATGCTGGTTCCACATAAACCTCTCTTTGTTCACATATTGGAGTTAAAACATATTAAGTGCATGCTTAGTCTCTATTATTCTGCACAGATTAAACAGATATGGCTCTTGACCTGTCCACAATAAAAACTGTAAAACATTCCATCCGTCATCTTTACCCGCTTCTTCCTTTTTTGGGTGGCGGGGGGGTCACTGGTGGTGCTTATGTCCAGCAGTCACTGCGAGAGGGTGCACCTCTCCAGGTACACCCTGCTGGACAGGTCTCCACCATTCACTCACATCTAGGAACAATTTAGTTACCAATCAGTCCAACATAACATTAAAACAGAAAATGCGATGCCACTCTGTGCAGTTTTATTGTTTATCTAGTCAACCTTTACTTAACCAGACAAATATGAGAGCACAGATCTGTTGTGAGGGAGGCCTGGGCCTGAAGGGAGCTGAACATGTTTTTTGGACGGTGGGAGGAAATCGGATTACCTGGAGAAAACCCACATAAACACAGACAAAATGCAAACTGCACACAAAGAGTCCAGAGCCAAACCAGGGATTGAACCCACAACCTTTTTGCTGTGATGCAACAGTGCTGTAACCGCTGAGCTGTCATGCTGCCTACACTGTTGCACACTGGATTTCTGCAGGAGGCATTGATTAAAATCCCCCTGGTTTGCCTTCTTGCACCATATCCTCAGTGTTGTAGCATAGAACAGCAAGTGGTGGATTTTCACCTGGAATACATCCAAACCCTGGACTAAATAAATCACTGGTTATAAATCAAGTATATAAAAATATTACAAATCCTAGTATTATATTTAAACTTTTGACCGTGAGTTATATCTTTTTCACAAACCTTGTTAGATACCCTTTGGTGGAGATAATAGTGATACAGATCATACAAACGCTCATGGGAAGAAAGTCCATATTCTCTCAATGTTGTTGTTCTAGAAGTGCACGGCTCAGGGTGGCTGCACGTTGAACTGTTACTTTTATTCTGAGTTACTGCTTTTGAAAACTTTAATCTTTTTCTGGATGCAAATCACTTTTTTTGATGATCGTTTCCTCTGGTATCAGATGCTGTGCAGCTGGAAGGATTTTCACTGAAACCTTTTTCCTTTTGGTGCATTTGTTATGATGTGTAACCATGGCAACTAGGTTTTTTTTTTTTTTTTGCAACCAGAAGCAGTTGGTTAACATCTCATAAGTTCCTCTCTCTCAACTTCAGCCACAAATCCCAAACAAGTTGAAAAGGAGGCACCGTGAACGAATTCCCATCAACCTGGTGGTGGCGCTTGGAGTAACTGACCACCGAGATCCTGGAGCTGGTGGGAAACTTGGCTCGTGACAACGGGAGGACCAGGTCAACCCCACGCACCTTCAGCTGTCTGTCCGTGGCGACGAGGAGCTCTGCAGACTGCTGGGAGGAGTGACCACCGCTCAGGGAGGAATTCTGCCTGGAATTAGAGCAGTCCTGCCGGATCAGGACTGAGAGGTCCACTGGATCAGGGTGGACGGATCGGTATCTGTGGCCAGACTCGCTGCAGATCCTTCCTGCCCAAATTTTGAATGCAACCAGGATGATGAGCTACAACACTTAATCTGGCTTTGGGATTAATAAAAGTATTTGTGGATTGAATTATACGGTCTTAGGTATCAGGGAATAATAAAAATGATCTGGTCTTTACTGGGTTTGTAAATATTTTAGATCTAACCTAAAGTATCCAACAGATTCTATCATGTCGTTATCCATCACACAAAAACAGGCGATACAGAAAAAATGTGTAGAAAACTGTTTACCCACAATGCACCACTCCATGCTTAGTGACAACCAAACGCAGCATACAAGCTAATGTATCTGACAGAAGGAAAAACACGACAATAAAAACATAAATATATTTATTTTTGAAGCATGCCTAAAACTCCAATACAGCCACTGAAAGGAGTTGAGCATTACACGTTAAAAAAAAAAAAAATAATATAACTTAGATTTTCTGTCAGCTGTTTGTGAAGGTTGGTCCAGGTAATGCACAAAAGGCAAATAAGCAAATTTAGCTAACCAGCTGAACATGTTTCACTTTCTTATAGCTTATATTGGGTTAATCTAAAGCACTTTAAGTCCGAACAACTAAAATGCACTGCTGTGTGTTAAAGGAGCAGGAAGGTGGTGTGAGAAACTTGAGCTTGTCAAGCTACACAATCTGGTTACTCCAACAGTTTGAATGTAGTCCCGTCACATTCTGCCAGTGCACAAGCACGGGCTTTGTGTACTAAATGTAAACATTAACTATCTAGCTTTAACTGAGTGGGTGAAGCGTTACATGTGGTGTGCCGTGACGAGGGCGACATGCAGAAGCTTTAACGCTTCTTAACGAGCACACTGAGAAGCAGACCAGCAGCTAGCAACGTCACTCCAGTTAGCAAAAACCATTTCTTCAGAGACTCCTGGAATCGCCTCCCCTCTGCTGCGGCGTCTTGCCCGTAAATCTCAGCAAAGCTGTCCTGGAAACAAAAACGACACAGGGAGTCAATTTAAACAGCAGCCGGCGACTAAATCTAGAAATGTTACAACTTTGGGGGGGAAAAAAAAAGCATTTTGTCTGAGTCTGTAAATAACTATGTTTATACTAAAATTTGTTGTTATAAGAACAAAAACTTTGCAGATAAAGATGCAAGAAAAACATCTTGACCACTGCATCTGGACCAGCACACCTCCATCAGAGCATGGTTCACCTCCTCCCCTGCAGACTCACCCAGCCTCCATGGCTCTCAATCCACGGACTGATCTGCTCGTCCAGGTAAACAGTCATCCAGTCTGCGATGCGGGAGACCAGCTCGCTCATGTTCCTCTCGACACACTGCACACACAGCACACCACCGAAGGCAAACAGGCCCACCACCCGCCCCCAGTTGATCCCGTTTTTGAACAACTCGTCCAACACGCTCTTGAAGCTGTGGTAAACTGTGTCGGGGGTGATATTGAGCTGCAGGGACAGATGACTAAAACTTTGCATATACAGATGTTCGAACTCATCTGCGGTGTCCTTCAGGGCTGATTTTACAGCTACTATGTCGCCACGACATTCGTCCTTACTGGTGACCAGCAGGCCGTTCGTGGCAGCTGATTTTGGCTTCTCCGTTGTTTCACCAGCAGCCTCCGACCTCAGCAGAGACTTTGAATATTTCCTCTGAGACAACTTATAGCTGATGTAGAAGTCCACCAGCTCTCTGTTGCTGTATGACATGTTTGTCCACACAAAACTTCAACACACAGCAGACTCAGATATGTTTGACGCCATTCTTCAGTCTGTCACATGGGATCTTACACTGCAGCCTGCAACAACCAACAGACACAAAAACAAGGATGTTGTGTTGACATGCATTTCTGTAGGCTAACATTTAATATAATGTATAGGGCTGCAGTACATCTGTCACAAGACTCTGAACAGAACTTGATTAAACCACCCTGGTGCATTTTCCCAGTTCACCACACACGTTTTAACAACGACTTTGCACAATTTGTATGAATTGTGCAGAATCACACACTCCAGCTGACCAAAAAGCTGATTGAACTAATCTATCATGTAAACTGTGGCAGACTTTTAAAAACACATTAGCATTAGCTGCTGTTCACTGTTAGGTCCAATGTAACGCTTGATCATTATGAAGTAATTCGTACCAGATCTCTGCGTGCAGGCGCCAACTTTCCATCGCTGATGGCTCCAGATACAAGTTGCGTAGTTTCAGACTAACGGGGTTAGCATCACATGCTAACTAGCTGCTAAAACTGTCCACAAGAAACGGACCAGAAAGTGCAAACTACACGCCAGATTCTGATATCATATGATTTATCTGTGACTGTTATACTTACAGATGCTATAAAGTTTTAATTCCAGGTTTAGTGCGCAGCTACAGAGATAACAGGAGACGCAGATTGAGCTCCAAGCACAATATATACATTTTTACAGCAGTTCTCTAGTCCAGGTGGCCCGCGCCGCGCTACGTGATGCATACTGGCTGCTGGCCAATAGTGTTACGGATTCTGACGTAGGGCCCGCCCCCTGCTACTCCTGCACCAATCAATGGCTGGGAGACACCGGAAATACGGAGGCCACACAGCCGAGCGAATAAAATAGCACATTTCTTCATTTGGACACGTTTATTAATATAAAGACGCTTTCGCGCACTTGCTTTAAATAATAAACCATTAAAACAGCTTTAAACCTTTATTTAGGCAGGTTAATCTCATTGAGCCTCGAGGACTCATTTACGAGACCTGGCATGCACACACACACATACAGTATACGTATACAGTACTGTATATATATAAATATATATATACATTATATATACAGTATATAAATTGATATATATATATATATATACAGTATATAAATTGATATATATATACAGTATATATATATATATATACATACCGTATATATAAATTGAGCTGCATATTGAAGCATGTATTTTTAGAACTTTAAAAAAAATATTAATACTATCAACTTGTACTGAAAATGTTTTTCAAAAACTGAAAATCAAGAATGATCTGTGAAAATGTGGGCATATTGGTTGTTACCTACTTTTTTAATCTCTGCTGCTAAGAAAACAGAAGAACGTTGTGCTACCACCTACACTAATCAACATGTGTCTCATCTTGTCTCAATTGTCAAGATTGTCTTCTTGCATTTATTAATCTGTATTTATTGTTCTGTTGTGTATCTGCACTGTGTTGTTTTGCACACTATGTTCTGTTGCACTGTGACTCTGGGTAAGTTTCATTTCAATATGTACTTGTATGCAGCTGAAATTACAATAAAACCTCTCTGACCTACAGCTACTAACAATTTCCATTTATGTTAGCATGTTTTAAGACTAAAATCTTTAACAAACAAAAACTTAGATTTTTTTCACTTATTGCAATTTTATTGCATTTGTTGAGTCTGTATTGTTGGGTAGGGGCAAAAATAACTTTTTTATTATATAGGCTTATACTTCCATAACATTTGGCACAGTTTTAATTTTCTTTCTTCAAAAGACAGTAAAGACTTAATCCCATAAGCTTTTTAAGAAGTTTTATTCAAATGTGTAGATAAACCTTTTGACATATTTTACACCATCAAAGTCAGGAAAGGAAAACCAAAACTAGTCACGTGTGAGAAGGAAATACAATATGAAAGTAGGTAAACTAACAACCACTTCATAAAATGTGGTCATTCATCATAATCCAAAAACAAACAAACAAACAAAAAAAAAAAAAAGGCAAAGAAACTAACAAAACAATGTATACAACTGAAAGGCCTAGACATAATTGCCACGTATAAAAAGCACTATAATGTAACTTTTTCATTCTCATCAAGAGTATTTGGATGTGCAGCATTAAAAACTGAAGTTTTGGTGACTCTTGGTTTACAGTACCACTAAATAGTTGGCCAAGTTGAAACCATCTGTGGATCAGTACTTAGTCTTAAAATGTTTCCTTTAAAACTTAACTAAAGATTGAGAAGAACCCAGTTGTTGGCAGCGAACTAACATGATTTTGAGCTGACAACTTCATTCCCATCCTGCTAAAGGCTCTTCTATTCTGAAGAATCTTCTGTGTCCACATGTTGAGTATCTTCTGTCAGGTTTTCTTGGTCTCTGAACTCCTCATCCTCAGGTGGAGTCTCCGTTTCAAAAGTCATGGAGACCATTTCTTTCTCATCCTGCAAAATGTGGTTTTCTGCCAAACAGTCTTCTATATCCTCAAAATCGTTTTCTTCAGTCAGGTTCTCTTGGTGGTAGGACTCCGGGTTCTCTGGTGGTGTCTCTGTTCCAAAGGTCATGCACACAATTTCTTTTTCATCTAGCAAAGAACTATTTTCTGTCAAAGGATCTTCTCTGTCCTCAAGCTTGGTCTCTTCAATCAGGTTCTCTTGGTGGTAGGACTCTGGGTTCTCTGGTGGTGTCTCTGTTCCAAAAGTCATGCAGACAATTTCTTGTTCATCTTGCAAAGAGCTATTTTCTGTTGAAGGATCTTCTGCATCCTCAAGTTTTGTCTCTTGAATCAGGTTCTCTTGGTAGTTGGACTCCAACATCTCAGAAGGTGTAGTCTCTGTTTCTAAAGTCATACAGACGCTTTCATTTCCGTCTTGCAAAACACTCTTCTCTGTTGAAGGATCTTCCATGTCCTGTTTGGTCTCTTCTGTCAGGTTTTTGTCATCTTTGGACTCTATGTGCTCAGACAGTGTTTCTGTGTTGTAAGTCGCGTCGCCATTTTCGTTCTCATCTTGCAAAGAACTGTTCTCTGTTGAAGGATCATCTGTGTCCTCATATTTTTTATCTTCAGTCATGTTTTCTTGGTCTTTGGACTCCTCACTCTCAGTTGTTGTCTCTGTTTCAATAGTCATGCAAACATAGTCCTCTCCTTCTTGCAAAGAGCTACTCTCTGTTGAAGGTTCATCTCCATCTTGTTTTGTCACATCTTTTTCGTTTTTGGAGTCCGCATTTTCAGCAGGTAATGTCTCTGGTTCAAAAATCAAGCAATCGTTTTCATCTTGCAAAGAGTTTATCTTTGCTGAAGGCTCATGATTGTCAACCAGTTTTGTTGCGGTTTCTTGGTCCTTGTTCTCAGCCGCTGGTTTCTTGGTTTCATCTTCAGAGTCTGAATCAATGGAAATGGTCTCTGTGCACGTGTTGAGTTTTGAGGTGTGGTTTGGTACAGACTTGCTTCCTGCGGATCTCACAGTCGAGGTACCAACTAACTTCCCATTCTCAAAGATCAAGAGATGTTTCACCTTCTTTACAGCTTTCATGTCAAAGCCTAGCCTCACTGAAGCCTTCATCATCTTACAACTTCTGAAACAGATGTTTCGCTTTGATGCAAAGTGGCTAGCAACCTCAGACCTCCACATATTCAAATTTGCTGACAACTTTTGCTCTTCTTCGGGAGTTGGGTATGGTCGCAGGTTGAAGTAAGTCGTCAGAAATTCTTTCTTAGCCAAATAGGTCTTGTTTGCATAGCCTTTGGGATCCAGAGCAAGGCCATTATTTTCATCAGATGTTTCACACCCTTTGTACATTTTCATCTTCTTGGAATTGGGTGCGCCCTGTATTGGCAGCTGCCTCTTGGGGACACCTGTCTTAGGTGAGCTGAGTATAGGTGAGCCGAGTATAGGTGAGCCGAGTATAGGTGAGCCGAGTATCGTGGCAGACTTTACGCCTTGGCCGACATGGGCCCTACCAACAGCTCTGCACTGCACAAGATGCAGTGTAATTGTGGATGCTACCATATTACTAGTATACACACCTAAACAATGGATGCACTTGTATGTCATCCTTTTTTCAACAGGATGCATGGTTTGGAGCACTTGATGTCGCTCCCTCAGATGGAGGGCTAAAGCATCCGTGATGGGAGCTTGGATGACAGTGAAACAAAGTGGGCATACGGTTTTTCTAACATCACTGCTATGGAATACAGAAGAGAAACCGTGTGGTTCACTGCTCATTTTAACAATGGGTGGTACCTTGCCAGTAGGAACACTTTTGAGGACAGGTGCAGATTGATCCAGACCATTGACTGAATCCTTCATGTTAAATGTGAGAACAGCAAGCTGAATGTTTCTGGATATACCTTGTTTTATGTTTAGATCAAAGGTCAGAGGTGATGAATCAGCTGCCCCTACAAACTCACCTGGGTGGCACAAGGCTGCATGCCCCATGAGTTTCTCAACACTGTGGAAAATGGAGTGACACTGTGGACAGGTCAAGCCGTGAATTAGCATGTGGTTGAGCAGTGTGTTGCTGGGCAGACAGCGGTTGCAAACTAAACACTTACTGGTGAAGTTGTGGATTTTCACAATGTACCTGGCTAATGCCCAAAGTTTTGTTGCCTTGTGAGCACTCTCAAAATGAGCGCTGTAGAGGTTTTCAGGAAAAAGTTCATTGCAAACGGTGCATATCTTCCATTTCTGTGTTTGGGATGTGTTCAAACCAGTTGCATTATTTGCAGGAACAACACTACAGACAGGAGGAGGTATGGTAGACACCTGACTGGTTTGGATGATGGACTGGTTTTTGACAGGAGGCTTTAAATAGCCAATTACAGGTTGTGCAACTGGCTCAGATCTAATGGTCTTGCCTCTGCTAACAAACTGGGTTCTTTGATTCATTGCAGGGAAAGGTTGAGGCACTGGAACCAAAATATTAGCATGCGCAATCATGCTTGTTACTTGTGCACCAATGCGCTCATGGTACTCCAGAACGTGCTGCACTAAAATCTCGTAGCTTCGAGTGGAAAACTGACATTGTTTACAGAAGATGTTGTTTCCATTGACAGAAGAACCGTTTCTGACAGAAGATTTGGAAACCATACCAAAATATGGTGATACAACATGCCGAAAATGTTCCCTGTAAATGTGTCTTTTAACAACGTTGTAGAGTGTGTCTCGGAATGTGCACTTTTTGCAAAAGAACATGGCTTTCTCCCCCTTTTGCGCAGCAGCATTTGTGAGAGTCGTTTTTGCTCCCAGCACAGATGCTCGTGAGTTCACGTTATTCTGCTGTTTTGAATTTGGTATGTGGAATATTTTGATATGCGTCTCAAGGGTTCTCTTGCTTGCGATGAATGAGCAGTAAGGACAGTTGAGAAGAATTTGAGTGTCCAGAAGTTTTCGGTGTACATTGCGAAAGTGATTCCTGTAGCCTGAGTAGTATTTGGAAGAAAATGAGCACTCTGCACAGCAAAATGGCTTTGATCTGTATTCCTAAAAACATGGGAGGGAAAAACAGCACATTTGAGAAAATTTAGTGTTAGAATAATGTTCAATCTAAATGTCTAAATCGAAATAAGATTTACCTGTGTTTTTGAAAACGATGAGCTCCACATGCAGATGTCAACATTTTGAGTGTCCTTCACAATCTCTTCATCGGGACAAAACTCTTTGAACTCCTGTGGAATAGTAAGCAAAATGACTGCCAATAAATATTAACACACTGTAATTGGTACTCAAAATGGTTATCAGTATCATCATCCCAGTCCCAAAGAGCTCTACAGTGACTGGTCTGAATGACTATCGGCCAGTGGCCCTCACCCCGATAGTCGCTAAATGCTTTGAAAAACTGGTCATGACCCACATCAAAACAACCATCAACATCAACGAGG
>JARVGV010001459.1:10559733-10570849 GCA_031762435.1 Hypsolebias longignatus | reverse complement strand
CTCTCAGTTTAAACTTTTGATCTGTGATTTGTTCTATTCTGAATAAAATATTAGATGTTGGCACCTCCACATCACTGAATTCAGTTTTTATTCACAATTTTAGTGTCCAACTTTTTGTAACCTCAATATTTAGTTCCACACTAAATATTCAGTTCCACACAAAATATTTTGTTTAAAAACTAAATGTTTATGTCTAAGCTAAATGTTTAATTTGCAAACTAAGTACTGTATTTAACTTGCAAGTTAAATATACAGTACAGTATAGTTAGCAAATTAAATATTTATTTTGGAAATTAATATTAAGTTTGGAAAATAAATATTTAGGTCAAAGCTAAATATTTACTTATCAAATTAAATACTTATTTTAGAAATCAAATGTTTGGTTTGGAAAATAAATATTTAGATCCAAGCTAAATATTTATTTAGTAAATTAAATATTTATTTAGGAAATTAAATGTTTACTTTGAAAATAAATATTTATGTTTGAGCTAAATATATAGTTAGCAAATTAAATATCTAGTTTAGTAATTATGGTAAATGTTAAGCTTAGAAATTAAATGTTTAGTTTGGAAATTAAAGATTTAGCTTGGACAATAAATATTTAGTTTGGAAATTAAATGTTTAGTTTTTAAAATAAATATTTAGCTTGGAAATTAATATTTGATTTACACATAAATATTTAGTTAACTACCTAAATATTTATCTTGCAAGTTGAATATTTATTTTGTAAATTAAACTTTTATCTTGCACATAAACATTTAGGTTGTAAACTAAATATTTAGCATGGAGCTAAATATTTAGCTTGCTAACTAAAAATTTTACTTGCAGGTTAAGTACAGGCAGTCCTCGAGTTATGGACCACCCCCCACCCCCCCACCCCCCCCGACTTACGGCATTATGGACTTACGGCACCGCCCCCAGTGACGTCATCACACCTCACGTTGATTTTTTTATGCAGTATTTATATGTGGTTTTTTTTTTTAGGGTATTGTGTTAGCTAACTGCTTGGAAATACAGTAAAACGGCGTTCTAAGTACTCCGTTGTTGTGTTACATTGGAAAAAAAGTGTTTAAAACGCCGTTTACCGTTCTTTTTCCGACTTACAGCAAAATCGGGTTACGAACGGGGCGTAGGAATGGAACTCGTTCGTAAGTCGGGGACTACCTGTACAGTATTTAGTTTGTAAACTGAATATTTAGCTTGTAAAATAAATATTTAGTTTGGAACTATGAAATTTTTAAATGTATGAATGACATGGTGAAAATATGACTTTGAAAAAAATATTGCTGTTAATTTTTGACTGTGTAACTTTACAAACAGCACCCCACAGAACAAGTGTAAATCAGCAGGAGAAAGCAGTAGGAATACAAAAGTTGAAATGAGTGCAAAAAATGTGGAATTAGCTGAAAAGGCTAAAAATTAGCATAAAAACTGCTAAATAGTAGCGGAACTAGCAGAAAATGCTTAAACTTGCAGAAATAAGCTGAAAGGATCATAACAAGCTGAAATGAGCATAAAGAAGTTAGAAGAAGCACAAAAATGCTGTAGTTAGAAATAATCTGAAAGGAGCCGAAAACAGTGAAAACACAGCTGACATTAGCTGAATGTAGATAAAACAAAAAGTTAAGTTTTCATAAGGAAGCTAGACCAGAATAAAATGGGAAAGGAGTAAAAGGTTGTAAAAGATCTAAAGATATGAAGGGTGTAAAATGAGCACAATTCATTTTCTATGAGGAAAATGTCATATAATGTTAAATATTTCAAAAAGCTAAAGTTGCTCCAATACCAAAAGTCATAGCACCCTTCTCCTGAACGAGCTGAATGTTTTGATACACGATTTGTTGAAATAGAGCAAAAATTGTGGAACTAGAAAGATGGTGAAAAACATATGAGAGAAAACTGGATCACATTAGAGTGAATGTTTCATAATCATGGTTTTAGCTTGTTGTCTATCTACAACTCATTAACTCATTAAACAGCCACAACGCCGTCCCTTATCATTACAGGGTGATCATAGTTTACAACTGGCTGGAAAGGCGGTGGGTGATATGCATTCTCTTCAAGCACTGCAAGGTGTTTAATTTAGATTAATGAGAAAAGTGTGGCAGAATAATGTCTGTTTAGTGTGTGTGTGAGTATGTGTGTGTGTTTTGGGATCGACTCAGCCCTGAGGCTACTTCAACATGCACACACAGACTTATCTGCACTGCTATCTCTTTACAGTACACCTGTGTCAGCAGAGGGCTGAGGCAGCAGCCTGAGAAATGGAGGCTAACTCGGTCCTCAGTCTCCTTCATAGGGGCTGTGTGCTCAGATGTAAACAGTTTCTGTGAGAATCTTTATTTCCATCTGTTTTCATCACCGCTGGAAAGGTGGTATGACGAGTCTTCCCACAGGAGTGGCAGGACCCGAGCATTACCTTCCTCCTCTCCTCACCTTATCTGATGACATGGGCCTTATCGCTGCATCTGCTCAGCCACTTTGTCCTTCCTATTGTTTAGGGATTAACTGCACTCATTTTAAAGCCACAGAGCTAAATATGGAGCTCCCTGACACAGTTCTCTCCCTCTGCGAAGTGGCTGTAATTAAAGTAGAGCCATAACTTTTTAGAGCGTCTTATGTGCGTGCAGAAACGTAGCTTTTTTTAAACTCACCTCTGTTATAATTAAAGACATTGTATTCCTTGAGGGAATGCACATGCGCCGCCTCTTTTTGATGTCATTTCTCTTATGTTACGAAATGACGTAGCCGTTTTGGTCAAACATTAAATCAACATTTTAAACGCAGTTTAATGCAAAATCTTGCGCGGTCTGTTGAACTCTTTATCAGTTTTTGCAGATAAACATGCACTGGTTTATTTCAGTGCAAACTTTCCGTTTGACCTGGAGCTACAGGAGCAAGAAGTGAAGTCTGCGGCGTGGACAGAAGACAGAATTTAGTGCATTTCTACTCATTTGGCCGGAAAACTATTCCGGAATGTTTTGCAGAAAGCTCTGACGGCATCAAAGAGGTGATGCCTTCACACTGTAGTGAGCCACTGTTACAAAGAGAGGATGACCTTGCCTTTGGCCTCCTGGCTGTCTGACAAAGCAATCCCCACGCTGTAGTGCAGTACAGCTGTCCTCTAAATGAAAGCAGCTGAGAGGCGAAGGGCAAAGAAGCCTATGGAATATCAATGTGAGATGCTCTCAGTTGAGATTAAAGCTTCCAATGGAATCCTATGGAGCTGCTTCCCTAAGAAATGCTTGACATTTTACCCTTGCTGACTAGATAAAAACAGAAGTGCCCAGCAATACCAGTACTGCCACTACCACCATCACTAACTAGCTGTCCCCCGCCTCAGCTCTGCCTGCTTTCGCTGAATTTTGTTGTGTAGATATTGACTTAGGCTGTACGGTCACACTTCTTAGAAATAAGTGAAATGGATCATCTTACTGCCAGCGGATGATAAGAATACTGAAATATGAAAAAGAGTTGGGATCAGCAAAATGACAAACCAGGCAGTGGGGGGGTGGGTATGAGGCAGTCATGATAAACCCTCAGAGACAAATTCCCTACAGCAATAGATGGAGAAATGAGGAGTGGGAAGAGCAGGGATAGAAGTGGGGAATGGAGAAAAGAAAATATACATCTACTTTTTAAATGAACGTCTGAAATAGCGACTCATTATTTTCAAATCCATGCATCCCCCCTCAGAGCCAAAGATCTGCGCAGGCTGCACCTGGTCGGCTTTTATTCAGATTAGACACCAGGAATGAGACTTTTTAAAAATGCTTCGTATTATCGGACCTAAAGGATCTTTATCATCAGACAACACTCGGTTTTATTATAAAAATGAACCAGACTTACACTTTTTTTTTTACCAGCAGGTTTCACAGATTCAGATTTTGAGCGTTGTTCTTTTTAATCAATACGGCGTTTTAGCAGTTTGTTAAGATTCAGCAGATGTCGTTTCTGGCTTTCGGTTGGAATATGAAATACGAGCTGGTATTTACTTGGAACGGGCTGCACATTTCCCGGTGATTTACAGAGCTCGGCGTCGCTTGTTTGCGTCTGATCTCGAAGATTAATTCAGATTATGATGATGTTTGCAGCGTTATCTTCCAGTGCCGTCACATCTGAGCTGTGCCAGCAATTTTTTGCTTGTTTGTGTCACAGGTTAATAAGTATTAAAGCGTATTATACGGCCATTTAATCCAAGATACTGAGGTAAGAAAGCTTTTTTTTTTTTTTGCTGGAAGTAATGCGTATTGTAACCCCAGGTGGAGCGAAGCAATCCGTATAAGGAGGTGTAATGTTTTACTGCTTGGAGTGAGAGAGCTGGGGCTGATTATGAATATGGTGAAGAAAATAAGATGAAAATGGAGCCGAGTGTGTAAACTCCAGGCTTGATAAACAAAATTCCACATCACGCTCCAACTCAACTCTGCAGTTAACTGAATCAATGCAATTCCACTTGTGCTGATCTTGCAGACTGGGCCCCTTCCCCCACCCCTCTCGCTCTTTCTCCATCTCCCTCTCTCTAACACACACACACACCACACACACACACACACACATCTGTCTACCCTCCTCATGCAGGTCTGCCCATCGTAACACATTAGCAACAGAAGCCATCACACAATCAAGACAAGGCAGCGCATGAGACATCAGGCCATTTTGTTTCCATCTCAGAGCTACACCACATTAGCAGGGTGGCTATACCCTTGAGCTACATCCAAGTTCATGCAGCTGAAGCTGCCGGACAGGAGGCCAGCGGTGTCAGCACTTTTCAGATGGCTGCTGACATGTATCTACCAGACTGGCATGTATGAAGAAGAGTTGACACGAAACCCCCCCTGTCCTTTAGAGGTTTGGTTGTTTTTCTGGAAAGCCCAAGACAGTGACATGTACACTGTCAGAATTATTATTTTTCTTTTAAGTTCCGGGCAGTCAGAGGTCAAGACATGAAATGAAACTATCAAGTAAATGTACGTAGACGATTATATTTCCTTCCTCGTCAGGATATTATACCCCTTAACAAATCTGATATGGCTCCCTTTTTGCCCTCGCTGGCTCAGAAGATAAATGTGACTCAGAGGCCAGTCAATAGTTCAATTATCTGCAGTCTGTCTTGCTTAATTAAACATATAAGTAGCCATCCAAGGACTAATGATAGCCATCACCTCAGCCATGGGTCCATTGGATGTGGCAGAACCACCACTTGGCTCTGGAGTGGATCGGCTGCATCCACTGTTTGCTGCTGTTTTCCCCGTCGCACGTTTCAGCTTTTAGCTCACATAAAAACAGTCGAAGGGTGGAGAAAAAAAAATGCAATTACTGCCAGATTATCATACTGCTTCCGTTTGACTTTTCTGACTGAATTCATGAATACATATGAATCCATCTTGCATCTCAATCTGAGCTCCCTCCCCTCCTGGCTGAGCTCACCTCCTCAGCGTTGGGCTGGTGGCACACTCGTTTCTTTGAAACCAGCTCTTACAGGAAGATTCAAGTATCGCCCCAGGAAGCTCAGACCAGGATTTTATTTTTTTAAACATATAAAACGATAATAATCTCAGCATCCGATTGTTGGTGTGAGGGAACAAAAGTCGACCTGAAAAGCATTTCCTGAATTTTAAAGCAGTCTTTTGTGAGGGATGTGTTTTTCTTCAGTTTTGCTGTGGTCAGGTGAAAAGCTTGAGATGTCAGAGAAAACACAATCTGCTTGAGCTTTTATTAGAAAGTAGGGGTGCACCAATAAATCAGCCGGACGAATTATCAGCCCCGGTTTCCTTAATTTAGGAAAATCAGAGATCGGTCGATACTTACATGAGAAACTGATTTTACTGATTTTTTTGTAGTTTTAACAATTGTCTGAACTTTATCTATATACCTCATGGCCAGTTAAACCAAATCTGTATTGTTTCTAGGACATTGTTCAAGGGTATGTTTTTCAATAAAATAAGATTGGAAAATTGAAGGTGCATTGGGACCTCATAACACCTGCCAGTGTCGCTTATAAAATAAAATCGGTATCGGCAGGTCAGACTTTTTAGAGCTCGTGATCGGCCAGAAAACTGCAACCGCTGCACCTCTGTTATAAATCATTTGTAAGTCAACTCATTTTCTTGTGTTTGCTTTTTGATTCTTATGATCATTAGAGGGATGAAGCTACAATTGGGCCTGTCACGATAAACAATAAATCAATTAATTGCATGATACATGAAAATTATCGTCATTTTCATTTATCGACTTTATAGTTTCTTTGTCTCTCTCTTTCTACTGAGGACACTGGAAGACAAAAAGCTCAACTCCGGTGCTCTTCGTTGACCCCTCCCTTTCTCTTTAAAATCAATTTTAACCATCCAAAATCACGTTTTTGGATCGTTAAAAGCAGCTAAGCTGAGAAGCTAAGCTACAAGCTAAGCTAACAGGCCGACCTCGGGAACAAACCTCCATCTTGTCAAAGCTCCAAAATTCAAGGTTGAAACCTGTGCCTTTGTGTAAAAAGTTGTTTTTCTTTGCAAAAAGAAGCAGAGAACTTGTTTACTGATTTTTTAATTAAAAGCTTTGTGTGACAGATGTTTTACTAAAGAGCTTAAACACACTGAGCATCCGCCATTTTGAGACTCAAAAAATAGGAAGAGAGACAGCCCATCTCACGTCAAGGGGCCTCCCTCCCATTTTTCTTAAAGAGACACGCTGCTCGCTCCCTCTATCCATCCTTCGGTTCAAACAGTCTAATACTAACTAATAAAAAGTACTACACTCAAAACAAATTAACCAACATTTCTTCTCAAATTTGACAATTAATTATTTTCAAATTTTAAACAATATTATCGTTTATCGCAATAATTTCTGAAACAATTAATCGCCCAGCAAAATTAGTTATCGTGACAGGCTAGCATGACATTGACATGAGCCAGCTCATGACTGGATAAAGTGGTCAGTTTTTTACAAGAGAGGAAGTCTTGAGGGAGTTTTCCTGCAGTGATTCCACCAAAGAAGGCTAAAAGAAATGTCAACAGGTGATCAGACACAAAGATGTACATTAAATTCAGTTTTCTTTTTTATTTTTTTAGTATGAACTGCTACAGTTTACTACTGCACCAACCCCCAACTATAGAGCTTTCTGTTTTTTGTTGTTTTGTTATGAGCCACTTACAGAACCTCCAACTCATTTTTTAAAGATAACTATTGCCTTTAAATATCTTTGATGTACATCTATGAATATGTCTAACTCCCTGTCCTGGGTGTGTGAAAGCTCACGTTAGTCCCACGTTTGGTGACTGATTGTCCTTGGTGCCAAACACTGAGTCACGTTGCCGACTGCTTGTTTCAGCCAAGACAGCACATTTAAATACCATGAGCGTCTTTAAAAGGGTTTAAAAACTTCAGCTTGAATAAGGCAGGCTTTAAAAACAAACTGTTTCTATACAGATACTGCAGAAATTATAGATCTTGCCAGATATTTAGATTTTTAAGGATTTAAAAAAAAATGACAATCAGTCTTTGATCCGTGTTCCATTTTGGTCCACGATCAGTTTGAACGTTTCTTAAACTTCATAAACTTGTGCAGCCTGCTTCTGAGCAACACATGTGACCGTTCCTCAAGCACACACTCGCACAGCGCCCTTCAATGCAGCCTATCACCAACCTTTGGACTTCACCACTACTCCCGTTAATAGCTCGAGCTGATAGATCATTTAAAAGCCAGCTGAAGCAGACAGATGGGTAATGGATTGCATGGCAAATCATTGCTGGGATCGATGGAGGACATTCATCAATACATGGATAGAGAGCTGCTGAAATAGACACCACAGCTAATGTGGAATAGCACAGAACATTATTGTGTTGCACACACACAGCGGAGAGGGCTCACACACACCACCCCTCACTGATAAGGTGTCCTTTTAAATAATGCAGACAACAAACTGACAGAGATAAGCCGAACTTAAGTTTTTCTGCTACTTTGTGGCTCGGGGATAAGTTTATTTAGTGCCAACACACACACACACACATACACTCACCCTGACATTTACCATAAGCATGTGACAGTCTTAGACGCAGTGTCAGGGAAAACCAACAAAAGGACACATCTGTGTTTTTGGTACAAAACACAAAGTCCCAGAAATCCTTTCTGTGGTCCCACGAGGGACGTCCAAGAAAACACCGGGCTGCTTTCAGCAGGAACAGGAAGTATTTTCTTTTGATAAACGAGCAGAATTGTCACTGATGTTAGACAGTGTGCTGAGCCAACGTGCAGAGACACATGCCGTGGTGGGGGAGCTGGTCTTGGACTCAGGTGGTCCTGTGACTGGACTCTGACTCATCGCTGCAGCACTGGATGCCTCAGGCTTGTGGTTTAAACGTCCAGCAGTGTGAGGCATCAACACTCACTGATAACTGCGTTCAACACTGATGTCAGCTGTGTGAAAAGGCATTGTGCAAAATAAAACATAAACTTCTCAGATAACCGAGTGGCAGTACGCCGCAGCTGCTGCTCGTGGACTTGTCATAAATCTAATGTCTGCTTTAAGGGTGGGCGCTAAGGAGCAGCTGTACTCGTCTAAAAATAGCCCCCAAGGCCGCTGTCGGACGGCGTGTTGAGGCTGTAGCTCGGCGCAAAGAGCCCATCAACGATACCATCCACCTGCGATAGGCCCGAGCGCGGCCTCGCATCAGCGTTACAACACAGGAAGCGACTGAGTTGTGCAAACCGAACGTCCGCGCAAGTCACAGTGTCTGATTCACGTACCCAAACAAACGGCCGGATCCTGACCGCACAATGCAGACGCACTTTGTTTTCCACTGAGCTGAACATTTGTTATCACAGTGCTGCGGCCCGAGGCAGAGGACGCTCCCTCCTCGCCGCAGTGACAACAGCCTGCAGCCCCTGGTGCAAAACAACAAGAAGGGCCCGGCGAACACGGAGTCATTCTGACAGGCCGAGCCCAGCAGAGTGGGACTCAGCACATTTTATCTCTGTTTTCTTTTAGTCAGGTTCTTTCTCCAAATTAAAGAACAGACTGAAAGTCCCCCTTTCAGCCCGTTCAGGCTGATAAAAACCTGGAGTGCACGTACATCATGTTGTGTACGCGTGTATCTGGGCGCGCACACCTGTTCGGGTGGGTTTTAGGGTCAATGTAATTGCTTAACACAGAAGCTGGCGATGTTTAGAGATGCCAAACGGCCCCTCTGGGAGTCACTACAGCTAACAATCTGACTAATGAAGGCCAAGTAATCAAGGCTGGAACTCATCAGCCAGGTTCTGGTGTAATTAAAAGGTTTATGCTCAGCATCGGGCGGCCCATCTGACTCAATCAAGTTTTAGAAGCTAGATTTGATGTTTCTGCCCCGGGCCACAAGCACAACTTGTTTCCTTTATTCCACTTTATAATGCTCTAATAGGAACTCTGGGTCCAGTCGGTCCATTTACACACGAGCCTATATGCAAACGCGCAGTTGTTGTTGTTTTTATTTGGGCTGCTCACTTTTTCAGAGCTGCCACAGTGAACAAACTCACATGAGCTCAACATCTGTGAAGATGACTGAGTTATGGCGATCTTGATCGATCTTGATGGCAGCGAGGGTTGAGCAGCCGTGGCAGCCGGCCTGAATCAAGTCGACTCTGAAAGCCCATCAGTTCTACAAGTACTGTCTAAAACTTTTTATTAAAGTCCATTAATGAGACATTTTGCCAACAGACAGACAATATTGACTGCAGAAGTTATCGATAAAGATTTTTCAAGGATCTTGCATGATAAGCACCTCTTGGATACATGTTGTGAATGACTCTTAGCTGTTACTGCACCAAGTTTTAGTGTCAATCTGACAAACGTGTGCCCATTTTTCTGTTTTCTAAGACTAGTTGGCTGTGGCGGCCATCTTGAATTAAACCGACTGCAAACATTAGTCAGTTGCACACCGATTAGATTCTGAGCTTTGTTAAAATTTGGCCAGTTGTTGATGAGATATTTTGCTAAAAGACACAGGCTATGAAGGCTAACATCAGTGTAGCATTTTATGTTGGTGGAATTACAGCTGCTGCTACACAATCCATTAGGATTTTACCCAGCATGCAGCAGGAGAGGTTCACCTGGGAATATCAGTGACTTCTTTACTGGGTTTTTTTTTATTATTATTTATTCGCAGCTGAATATAGTACAGTTTAAGATGACATGTGGACTAAAGCAGCAGTTTTACTAGATAATTTATTTTAAAAGCTGCTAAGATCCAGTTTAATACCAGAATGTGAACCTTGCTGCATCCAGAAGCGGCTTCATGCAGAATCTGAGGACAGAGCGCTCTCTGGTGGCCGAGTTGAGCTGGTGTTACAACCAAGCACAGTCTCAGAACACAGTGGGCTAAAAAAAAAAAAAAAAGGCACGTTTAATTAAGAAAAAAAAACAAGCAGATAACAAATTTAGTGTTTTAATTGCCCCTCCTGAGGTGCAGGATGCACCTCTGTTTCCCAGTGAGCCTAGTGGAATACAGCGGGAGCAGGCTGATGTGTTGCTGGTCGCCCACTGCTTCCTTGATTACAGACAGCAGTTGCTTTGCAGCAGCCAATTAAAATCAGATTCCATTCTCTCACATGTCGCCATCATTGTGTGTGTTTGTGGATGAATTCCCCTCAGCTGCGTCAATTTACATAATGAATGCAGAGACTTTTTGATGTGTTTGCCGGCGTGGAGATCCCCTGCTGTTCTTACCTTATTGCCATGTGATAATTTGAGAGCTGCTTTGAGTTTCAGTGGTGTGGATGTTGCACATTTTAAAACACATTTGTAGCACTGATGTTCGTGGAAAATTACATTTGTTTTGCTGTAAAATGGTCTTCTGTGGCATTTGTCTGTTTTATCTGTAATTTACGCTCCGATTTATGAGCAGTTTTTCTTCACACAAACAAATTGTTACAATTTCTTCTAACTCGCAATTAATTGATTATTAATTGACTGGATAGACACCAGCCCACCTGCAACCTGAAAAGACAGGTTAAGGAAATAGATGGATTAATTAACTAATATTAGCAAAAGCCATTAATTAAAACTTTTTTCTTATTTCGGCTGCTTTTTTCTTCAGGGGGTCGTCACAGTGAATTCACTCACTTAAAGACTTGGCAGATGGGTTT
>JARVGV010001459.1:10359482-10374444 GCA_031762435.1 Hypsolebias longignatus | reverse complement strand
ACACACACACACACACACACACACACACACACACACACACACACACACACACACACACACACACACACACACAAAGCTTTAACAACAGTACAGAATTTTAATTGGACTACAGCTAAAATTAGCAAAATACCTTTAAAATAACCAGATAAGTAAGCTGACCTGTTTCCTCGGGTGATGATCACCCCGTTCTCAGTAGAAAAGGCGTCAGAGGGCAAACCTTGAATATTCCAGTCCCTCACTGTTGTAGGTTTGGACAGAAAAATGGCAAAACTGAATCCTGGTGAGCACGGGATCTCAACATCCACAACCTGATGGAAACCAAACAAGTAGGAAAGTGAAAGGAAAGAACAAGTCGTGTCAAAGACAGTGGCGTGCGTTTGTGTCGGACCTTCTTCTTCCAGATGGCAAGCAGCTCGTCTCTGTAATTGGACAGGAATGGTCCCATGTAGGACAGAAAGGACGCTGCTAGTAAACAGTCTCCCACAAGGTATCCCATGTTTTCCTCAAGACCCTGCACCACACGAACACACATGCAGATTAGAAAAGTGAGGGTGTGTGCTTAAATGTGGATTTATTTGTTTTAAAACGGCCGCAAGGAATGACAAAGAACAAAAATCTAAAGACCTCAGTTTCCAGGATATGTTTTCTGTTTATTACCAGGACGTACCATAAAGTACATGTGTATAAAATAAAGAGAAACTACACATTAATAAATTTTTGCTCATTATTATAGCAACAATTTTACCTGTTAACTTATAATTGTATGTTTCATGCAAAAGTTTTAAAAGTGCAGACAGCTGAAAATAATCTGTTTACAGCCTCATATTTCTCCCAGGGGAATAATAATGTATGTGAGTATGTATGGAAGTATGTATGTATGGAAGTAAATATGTAAGTATGTATGTAAGTATGTACAAAGTATGTATGTATGTAAGTATGTATGTACGCAAGTATGTAAGAATATGCAAGAATGTATGTAGGTATGCATGTAAATGTGTATGTAAGTATGTACCTAAGTACTGTATGTATATAAGTATGTATGTACAGTATGTATATAAGTATGTATGTACATAAGTATGCAAGTAAGTATGTATGTACAGTATGTATATAAGTATGTATGTACATAAGTATGCAAGTAAGTACATATGTTCAGATTCAGATGTTCTTTATTGTTGTTCGCATGTATGTATGTAATTATGTAAGTACTGTATATATGTAAGTATGCATGTATGCAAGTATGTATATATATGTAATTATGTAAGTATGTATGTAATCATCCATCCATCCATCCATCCATCCAAAGCTACTGTATTTTTCCCAGAGTTTGGGTTAGGGTTAGTGTGAGCGTGTGTGTGAACGTACAATAACTCTCTCCTCCCAGCGGATGCGCTCCCCAGCGAGTCCCATCACCAGTTTATCTGCTCGGTCCAGTTTCATCTCCATCTCATCCGACTTCTGTTTTAAACTGTCCTTCATGGCCGCTTTCTCTGCATATTGCTTCTGCAGCTGATCCAGTTTTTCCCCCACCTGCTCTCAGCCACACACACAAATACACACACTCCCAGTTACCACTGAATAAGTATCATCACATCTACTGTAGACTAATGCGATATGATTGAACAAAACATATGTAAACTGAAAGGTGTCGTTAAAATCTATGCACCTCGTACCTCACGTAGTTTATTTTCTTCTTTAGCCAGTGCAGTCTGTTTATTTGTTAACTGGCTCAATGTGGCTGTTAGTTGGGCTCGCTTTGGTTCCACATCTCTGTAAATTCGGCCATATACCTAAAGAAAGAGGGCAGAAAACACACCCATGGTTCACAATATTATTCTTAATATGCCTATATATCTGTTGGTGCCCAATCCTGGACCTCGAGAGCCACAGTCCTGCATGTTTTGGATGTTGCTCTGCTTTGACAAACCTGATGTGAAGAACAAGTGGTTAACAGGCTTCTACAGATTTTGAAGACATGCTGAAGAGTTTATACTTTGTTAGTCATTGTTGAGCTGTTTAGGCAGATGCTTTCTGTGACTGTTACAAAGTAATACACTTAATGCACCCATTGACAAAATAAAAACACGATGGTGGAGATGTAGACAAATTGGACACGTTGAAAGGTCATGTGACCACTTTGTGATGAATACAATGAGTTGGCAGTACGAGCACTGCACTTCTCCCATGTCAGGACACGTTTCTGTATTTTTTATTAAGATGAATTTTAAACTTTTTAGGACCTTTTAAAGACCATTATGATTTAAGTTTAAAATCTACATCAATTACAAATCACACTGCCTGACCCCCAAAAAACACTGCTACCTGGATTTAACTAAGCAAATAGGTACAAGCCTCCTACTGGATACTTACTGCATGGGTGATTATCTTTCAGCTGGCAACAAGTTATTTAACCCCAACTGGTGCAATGAATTGCTTCTCATTTCTTAAACAATCATGTCAAAAGACACATGGCGTGGTCATGGACAAGATGTCAGTCTGTTTGAGAAGGGTCAAATCATTGGCATCAAGCAGAGAAAACATCTAAGGAGATTACAGAAACTACTAAAATTGGGTTAAGAACTGTTCCCTGTTCTAGAGTGATGGGCACATCAGTGTAAGAAGAGAGGCAGATGTCGTGATGCACCCATCATGCCTAGTGCCTACTGTACAAGCCCGTGGGGGCAGTGCTTTGATCTGGGGTTGCTGCAGTTGGTCAGGTCTAGGTTCAGCAACAGTATGTGCTCAAAGAATGAGGTCAGCTGACTGAATATACTGAATGACCAGGTTATTCCATCAATGGATTCTTTCTTCCCTGATGGCACGGGCATAATCCAAGATGACAATGCCAGGATTAATCGGGCTCGAATTGTGAAAGAATTGTTCTGGGAGCACGAGACATGATTTTCACACATGGATTGGCCACCACAGAGTCCAGACCTTAACCCCATTGAGAATCTTTGGGAAGTGTTGGAGAAGGCTTTGAGCAGTGGTCAGAATCTCAATTCAAGATCTTGGTAGAAAATTAATGTAGCACTGGATGGAAATAGATCTTGTGACATTGCAGAAGCTTATCGAAACAATGCCACAGTGAATGCATGATGTAATCAAAGATAAAGGTGGTCCAACGAAATATTAGTGTGACTTTTTTTTGGTGGGGACTTTTTTTTTGGCCAGGCAGTGTATTTTGGTGAAGGACACACACACACACACACACACACGTAAAAACTGGGGGATCATTTTGGGGCAAGGAGTAATGACTAACATCTAAGCCAAAGGTTCTTGAGTCTGTTTGGACAGAAAAACATGAAACAGAGCATGCACTGTAGATTGATTCTTCACTGTGGACAAAAGGCAGCTGTGTATCTGCCATGTCAACAAATCATCCTGATAAGCAATTTCGTTACTCCTACCACCACTTTCCTTCTCGCCTCATTCTCCTCTTTGTCCGCTCATCTCATCCTAACCTCTTAAGCGGCCTAGAGGTAGGGCAGCCGACTTGGGACCAGAAAGCCACAATTCAACTCCCAGTCATTCCCACGTCTTTTAGCAAGACACCTAATCCCTAATTGCTCTCCAGTTGCTTGCATATCTGCCCACTGCTCCACCTGGGTGTATCTCACATGTGATGGGTTAAATGCAGAGAACTAATTTCTTCATTGTATGGGAAAATACAATGATGACAATCTCAGACTTCCCTTCCCCCTTCCCTTCCCTCAACATCTGGAAGTCTCAGCAGGTTGAATAATGAACGACAGTGAGCCCAGATGTGATGCTTTCCCCCTTTTAATCTTAGCAATTAGTACCCTTTCCCCGTTTATCACCATGGCAACAGCGACCTCAAATTTACTTGACATCATTGTCATTACCTTGACTCGGACCTCTCCTGCTTAAGGCTCAGTGTGGTGATAATCAGGACGAGCATCCTGCTTCAGCTGTAGTGGTGATGAAACACAAACTGTTTCATGTGAAGAGGATTACAGCCGTGAGGTTTGAGTGACAGGCAGCAATTAAACTCAGTCTGCCACAGGAAGCACATGACGTATTAGACTGGATTTCATCAGAGTAAATGTTTCATAAGCAAAAGAAGCATCTCATTTTGTGAATTTATTTTGTAGCTGTAGTTTCCCTCCATCCCACAGATCATCAGTCTATTAAATTTGAGATCTTGGGTTTATTCATTGTAGCTGATATACAGCTTGACTTCAAAGACATTAATGAAGAATGTTTTTGGCTTCCAATTGTGCAGAAAACTTACATAAATGATTTCACTCTCAGGACGTTTATGTAGCAAACATTTTCAGCTTGCAAAAAGCAAAATATAAAAAAAACTAAGTGTTCATATGTGTTTGTGTGTGCTTCTGTGATGCAGGACTTTTGAAAACAGTTTTTGGTTACTGTACTTTCTTTTCACAGCCACATGTTGATCCTGTTACTTAAGTTGATCAGAATGTGTACTGGGCCCACTGGGTTACAGAAGTACTCACACCCTTGGCATTCTCTGTTTTGTTGCCCTACAACCTGAAATTTAAAGGATGTTTGGATTGGTTGTATCTTGAACTTTTTACAACATTATCACTTTGAAGATGATGTTTTTCTATGTAAAACTAACGTATTTACCTTATGTGACTTCTTAGGGTAATGACTGAAGCACTGAAGCAAAGGAAATGAATATGCACCAGTTTCTTGTTTTATATTTTATTATTTTTAAAATGTCTATTTTTCTATACTTTAGTGTAGCTCCTTTATTTACAATCAAATTGTAAAAGGAGTGAACATTTTGCAAGTCAATGGCAAATTAAATCCCAAGAAATCAAAAAAATCATCAATACCGTTACTTCTTCAAGATTTAATTCTATACAATTTCCTTCATGTTCAGTGAAGCATTCAGAGCCTCTGAAGATTCACTTTGATGGGCTTGTCATTTTCATGTCTGCTTGTCCTCTGAGCAAAAGTGTTAATAACATCTCAGTCTTGGAGGAACACAAGCATGCCTGTCCTCAAGTCAGCAAAGCTTCCCATCACAAAAGAAAACAGGACAGCACAAATCTCACATCTTATCCTCCTGCCAACCATTCAGACAGCCTCTATTCTGTGCCTCCTCCTCCTCCTCTTTGCTTTGCTGCAAACAAGAGTCAACATCGTCTTCCTGCAGAACAACGCCATGTTCATCTGGGAAACTTCTACGGTTGTGCCGCGGGAAATTTCTTCATCCTCAGATTTTTTGTAACCAGGTCAGAGCTGTGTTTACAGTTCTCAGTCTGCAGAGGTGGCAATCCACACCAGAGTAAAGCTAATGGAGTATGATGAGGATCAGTTCCAGATTATTGCTCCAACCTGGGTCATTTGGTAAGAGAGCTAGAAGAGGAAAAATCTATTTGCAAGCCCCAACCTTCCCCACTTGTCAGGTCAATAAAAACACGAGTGAAGTATTAGTTCACAGACTAATTGAATTTAATTCTGTTCTGATCAAATCAGGAGACAAGGAATGACACATGGGAGGAAATCTGATCTGTTGCTCTCACTGGTGGAAAAGCTAACCAGTGAGGATCCCCTAATGAGACTTTTCAGAAAAACACACAGACGAATGAGCATGGACACTGCACCTCCAACACACAAACACACACACAACTCTACAGCCTTCCTGTCTACTTCATTAAATGACAGATCGTTTTCTGAAGGCGTCATCTCCCTCTTCTTACAGGGCTCCTGTGCAAGTCAAGTCTTTGCTTTCTTCAGAAAGTCTGACAAAAATATAAAGCCTGTCAGATGAAATCTCTTTCATGTCCTCCTCAGAAGGTAGTGATAAGTCTGTTTCTGATCAGAATGTGAAACAGCACCCACCTTTGAGTATTAAACTGATCTCAGAACAATAATAGACGGAGGTGGTTTATTTCTAAACAAATTTACTGCTTTAAACACAAACTTCTTTACAAAAAAAAGAAGAAGAAGAAGAAACTGTTGAGCATGAACTATGGTGTTTTGAACCACTTTGGCATGACCATCTCAGAGGAGTTGACGGGGGAAGAGGGCGGGCACCAGAGGCCATCTTAGCACCAGCAAAATGGTTTTTGCAACTATGGAGTATGCTGTTAGTGGGAATCAGTTTTGTTAGGTGGCTCCTCAGATTGAAGAAGTCCTTTGGATGAAGGACGAAACATCTCAGAATAAAAAAAACTGTCCAGATGACCTGACTGAACATAGTTGGATGTTTATCTGGATTACTGAACATGAACTTTGGTGTTTGGTGTCTTTACTCAAACTGTCGAGGGACTTTAAAAATAAAAAAATAAAACAAAACTAAATGTTGCTCTATTACCATTGTTTTGTCCTTCCTTAGAAAAAGGAATTTGAAGGAAGTCTGAAGCGGTCTTTAAAACATCCTGAGCCTCCTGTCGAACAAAACTCAATACAAAAGTGATAAAACGTGGCAGGCACAACTCGGGTCATTACACACACTGGATCGATACCGTAGAGGTTAAGGACCCACACACATTATGTGCACAAGATTCAACCCATGGCTTGTTAAATTTACACTCAGTGTGAATGTTTTGTCTCTTTTAAACATCTTACAAAAATTAAAAATAAAATACAGAAGATAAACTGAGTTTCTGTTCATGTTTGTTTTTACGGGTTTGTTGAAAGCTGCTTATAACATCTAATTTGAACTTCTTGAATTTGATGCAGAGGACTTGGCCTTCTACAGTTGTGCAAAAAATTTTAAAAAGTCGCTGATTTACCAGATTTTGTAAACAATGATGTAACAATTTGAAACAATGTAGTTTAAAGTGGAAACTAAGGCTGGTTGGGAGGACAAACCTCAGTTTGGAGCAACTGTTCATCTGACTGGACCAGTTAGTTAAAGGCTACTTTAAAAAAGTGATGAGTTCTACAAATTAAGATTGGTCAAAAAAGTACCGTACCTAACCCCAATCCACATTAAAAGATCTCATCTATTCCTTTAACTTAAAGGAATAGTTCAGATATTTTAATGTTACAGACTTAAAGTTAATGTCTAACATTTAAACACCTAAGGCCTGTGGTGAGCTTAATCTAAGCTAGGCTCTTAAAATCTATTTAAATGTGTCTAACCTGAGAAATATAAACATTAAAACATTCTTCAAGAGTTAAAGGTGATAAACTGAACAGTTTCCATGGAGATGTGCATTTTTTCTTCTATGTGCACTACTGCTTGGCATAACCTTTATCACTTTAGCTGCTATCATCACGCAAAAGGAACAGATCGTTTTCACAAATCACCAGAGGAAAGAAAAACCACGTTGAAATGAGCGCTTTATTTAATGATCGCAAACTACCTGGAGACGGTTTGGATTCTTTCAGAAAGTAAAATGATTTTGATGTTGTGCAGGGGCTTGAATCCAGACGAGAGTGCTGTCAATCACCTCACACACTGCCACCCCCCCCCCCACACACACACACACACATTTTCTGTCTCTCTGGATTAAACTGAATTTCACCACCGTGTTCAGCAGACGGGGTGACTGACACTTGGTGAATGATGCGTCACACCAGTGATATGAAATCACTCACCAATAACTGATTGGAAAAGCCTTGCAGTATAATGGAGCTGCCAATAACAAAGTGTGGCGGTTGCTAGAAAATCCAGCTAATCCAGCAGTCAACAGACAAATTGCCAATATTCTGCAAATTTATTATCTTTTGATAAATTGTTGTAACAAAGTTGTCCAAACTGAGAAAATGCAACAGTTTCTTCTTGCAGCATCCAGAATACATTTTAAAAGGACCTTAATTTTATTTATGTTGGATGTTATGAAACTGTGGAAATGTACCTTAATTTTATTTATGTTGGATGTTATGAAACTGTGGAAATGTACCTCATTTTTAGAATTTCTTTTAGAATAAAATAATAGAATAAAACTAAGAAAATATATTTTTAGAGTTTGAGGTGTGTTTTGTGCAACAGACTGTTTATTTAGAAATCATTAACTGTAGAAAACAATCTTAATTCAACTTACTTTGTGCAAATGACTGAAGGTTTTCAGGGACACAATGAGCCAATAATCTGTTAAATCTAATCTAAAGCTGTTTCTAAACAAACAAGTAAACAAATGTGTTTAAAGTAGTTCAAAGATTACAGCAAACTTTGATAAACATACGCAAGAGTTTAATCAATTTCAAGCAGTTAAGTTTGGTTATCATCTGCCACAGAGAGACAAAAGGCAAACAAAGTTTGTGCTCTTGTCTCTGTTACTATAATACAGTATCATGAACTGCTGGACAAATTGTAACCAAACTCTGAAAGTAATCACTACATGTACATCGTAACTGTTGGATTGAAGCCTGTTCAAGATGACAGTCACAGCGGTGAGTAATAAAATGAGTAACCTTACCCACAAAATGAAATAATTGTGTTTATATGGTGAGTTTGTCCAAATATGGTTCATTATGATACTATATCTGTCAATGAATTCCCAGCTCTTTTGTTTTCTTCGTTTCAATCACTTTTTTCTGTGCCAAATCAGATTATACTAAGTATTTGTCTGATTAAACAAGAGATAAAGTAATCAATATACCAGGCACAGATAACAGAGGGCGTACCTAACAAGACAATGCTGCTGTCCCAACAAGCTACAAAAGAGGCATCCAGATTAACTACATCAGTAAAAACTGTTGTTTGTCTGCAAATGAGCTGAGACATCATCCACATTAAACATGCATGAAGGACTACACACTGCTCTGTCTCAAACTGCTTTGAAAATAAATGCCTCCTCCGATAATCCATCCTTTGAATGTTTCTGTTTGTGTCTGTGCAGAAAAGCTCAGCAGATAATAACGGGCACAACATTACCAGCCCCCACTCTTGAGCTGCATGCCAAAAAGGAGGCTCCTTCCTCCCCTCACCCAAAACCTGAAATCTATTTAGGGACAACCTCTGTTGTGCTCACAAATAATAATTCATGTAAAGAGGCCTAAGCTCACCATAAATAACTATAAACATGGCATGTGTGCAGCGACAGAAACACGCTCATTCTTGTTATCGTGCAAGGCTCTTCATTACTCTAAGAGCTTTTAAAGAATTAAATTAATCCTCAGGTGTCCAATTTATTATATTGACTGTTCGCTGAGATTACACAGCAGCGTTTTCCATGGTTCCTTTGTAGCTGCTCATCTCTTGGCACCATCGACATGCTCCAGCAGGAGGAGGTGGCTTCCCCATATAGACGTCTTTAGTTTGTGCAATCGTGTGCCATAGTTTCTTGAGGCAAGCTTAATTTACCCTGATAATACAGACCCAGAGAGTGGGAGCAATAATTTCAGCTGGTGGAGCAATGTTTCAGACCAGCAAGCTGAAACCCCGATCATTTATTATTCCTGGAGTAGAAAGGGAAGTGCATGAAGCAGGCGGAGATTCGGGTGGGGTGCCCCACTAACTGGTGCATTCACCTATATAGCCTCAAAGTTAGCAAGTCATCTATTTTGGTCAACTTCATACATAAATAAAGAACAATCCCCAGCACTAACTTTATGAGTCTTATAGTCGGGCATGTTTTCACAGAGCCTCCATCACAGGAAGTACAAATCAAACCACACAGAAGAGTAAACTTTTACAGAATAACTGAAACAAACAAAACTAATTCAGTGACATACATGTTTTTATGTTAATCTAAAAGTATTCAGTCATATTATTGTCATACACACTCTTTGTGTGTGTTTTCACATATCCGTTAGCAAAATACCTCATGAACCGAAAGACAAATTTTTTCTGAAACTTGCAGGACTTAATTATTAAGTGTACATCTACACCTGATTCACATTAGGAGTCAAATCAGAATCAATACTCAGCTACATGACCAACACAAAATGGCTACAGTTTGGTGTGGTAGTAGCTGAGAGTCAGTCACAACATATTCTATAGGCGTGACATCTTGCAAAATCCTGAGACTTCCCACAGTGTTATTTACAACATTGGACTAAAACCATTCCTTCATAGAATACGAAGTGTTTATTTATCTGTAATTATATCCATCAACAGAATTATTTACGTGCTGTTAGATCTACAACCATCACTGCTCCCAACAAACTCAATAAGGATTAAATACATGCTGACCTCTGCTAAAACACACACACTACCTATAATACTGTGCTGTAAATAGTCTGTTCTTATCAATGTTCTAATACATATTGAACATTATTATTGATATTGTTTCGCTTACTTGTGTATATTGTTTTTAAAATTTTAGGTATTTTTGTGTGAATCGTTTTTATCTGTTGCTGCTGTTACACTGGAATTTCCCATTCGTGGGACAATAAAGGCTATTTCTATTCTATTCTATTCATTTACCCAGAATAAGAACAAACTCACTAGATTTAGATAATTTTTTAGGATTCTAATAAATTAAAACAGATTAAAATACAGAATCCAGCATTCTGCAGAGGAATGGACAGTGTGAGGATGGATGAGACAGAACAAACCTAATAAGTGAAATAGTAGGTGGTAAACAGAGAATCAAACGCTGGGCTGTGACAGGTGGGAGTGATGTTTGGACCCCAGCTGAATGTGTCTCTCCTGGATGAGTGTGTTCTTCTCATCAGTTATAAATAAGAGTGAATGGCTGGTGCTGTCAGCCCTACACTGCTGCTAATACTACATGTGCTCTCATCACCCCACTGCTACAACAACAAGCTAGCTGCAGGTCTGTCTGGATTTCCACTACCATGCTTGGTTGAGCAGAGAGCATAGTGAAAGTCAAAGTGTCAGAGATGCTGTGTCTGTGCTGGGTCCAGGTCAGTGGATGTTAAGAATTCTGCTGGAGAAGATCAGCAGGATCCACAAAACGCTGTCAGACAAGGGCAGCTGTGGAGGTAGCAGCTAGCCCATCTGTAAACCCAGCACACAAAATTACACAGAAAGACACACATACGCAGAATCTGTTCAACAAGCTGAAGGAACACAAGAACCAGCTTCAATAAAACATTAATCAAACACACAGTAACACAAACCCTTGTGCCCAGAGACAGTAAGGACATCTGTCTGAAAACAAAGGGTTGTTGCTGGATTCAAACATGTCTGAGTGTGTGTAAATCAGCACTAAAATGCCTTTTGGCTCACAGGAACACAGCCTCTGTTAATAAAGTTATCCATGTGGTCAGCCTGGCTGTCACAATGAATGATTACTGACAATTCAATCTCCCACAGACACACACAGGAGGCTCCTTCAGCACCTTCGCCTGAGCGAACGCTGGCTGTCGAGGTCGGTGGTGTCCTTGGCAACCACTCAGGGGAAGAGCCAGCTCCGACTGTAGACATCCACAGTTCAGCTGGTGGTGTCTGAACTCCAGTGACCTCCTCCTCATTATTTACAGTCATTCCGTTTTTCATCACTACAGCATGAAATATACAGCATGTGATCCTCAACGCTCCTGACAAGTGTCAAAAAGTGCCTGGCATTACTTAGACGATGCATGATATCATCCTCCGCCTTTCAGGCCAGAGTTTGAGGCTGAGATTATCTGATGAGAAAAGATGGGAGTTGTAGCAGTTTTGTCAAAACCTTGAAAATAATATGAGACGTCATGCTGAAAGTATGTGCTGTGAAGGACTCCGCTAAATAGTGAGCTGAATTTCAGGTCACTGAATTAGAGCCATTTTTGTTTCCTAAGTTTAAATGGCTGGGATGGTCATCTTGAACTGGACTGTTAGTTAAAAGTTAATCTGTTGTGCTTTTACCTTTCAAGAATATTTCTTGAGAATTTCAGTAAAATGGTCCACTAGTTCATGAAATAATTTGCAAACAGAGTTGACTCGAACAGTTAACACACCGTCCAGTGTGAAACTGAACTTCTCCAACAGAAACAGATTTAAGATCAGGAGTATACCGTATTTTCCGCCGTATAAGTCGCACCGCCGTATAAGTGGCATTGTCCAATTTTGTCCAATAATTTGGAAAAATCCATAAACAAGTCGCACCTCCGTAAAAGTCGCACCTATTATGCGTCGCGTATGTTACGCATCACCGCTGACAACCTGAGATTAACACTTAAAAACTATTATTTATTTGCTGAAAATTATAGTAAAATTGTGTCAGAGCTGAACTTTTCTGCATAATGGTCCGTTCATCTGAATAAACATAAATACGATAATGTCGGGTCTTCCGCAGATCTGTATCACATGCACCCGCACGGAGCCGAAATGCATGTGTATTTAAAATGTAACCAGATGAACACCTAAAAAAATATATTTGTTTGCTGAAAACATGTGCTGAGCTGAATTCTTCCTTATTTTCGTTTTTCCTTACTTTTCTTATTTTTTTATTTAAATGAACGTTGTCAGATGAGCTTTAATGAATATAGAATAAAAACAGGGCCCTTTAGCGCTCATAGCGGCACTGCGCTGCGCCCCCTAGCGGCCGACAAGTGGTACTGCACCTTTTTTTCCCAGTCAGAATGAAGGGAAACGGTCATTTCTCAGCCAAAAATGGGTCTAAAAACATGGGGGGGAAATCCATAAATAAGTCGCTTTGCCGTATAAGTTGCAGGACATGAAAATCAGTAAAGAAAACTGTGACTTATATGCCGGAAAACTGTATTTTATCAGTTTATCTTCCCACCAATCTGGCTTCAGGAAACAACACAATGACCACTACATTGAAGGTTTTTACTGTAATGATGTTGTCGAAGCATTGGATGCTAAGGATTACTGTGCTGCACTTTACTGAGACCTGTCCAAAGCCTTTGATACCATAGATCATGACATCTTATGTCATAAGCACTCAGATAATGGTTTCTCAGATCACATTGTCAGATGGTTTTCTAGTTATCTATCAGGACAAAGACAATGTGATCAACAAAATGGTATTTAGCTATTTAACTGTCAATAATGGTGTACGACAAGGCACAGTTTTAGGACCTACTCTCTTTACAATTTATGTAAGTAATGTAGGTCAGAACATTCCCGATGCCTTCTTACTATGTTGACGACACAATTGTTTATTGTTGAGCTAAAACAGTTGCTGCTAAGGTTTTCCAGCTTCTACAGTCTGTTGACATCATTCAGTCAGACTTGTTCCATCTCAAACTGGTGCTAAATGCAGTTGAACTAAAGGGATGTTGTTTTCAAACAGAAAGTTGGTGCCAACATCCTCCTATCCACGAATGGTGTTCCTATTGAGTTTGTGGACTCTTATAAATACTTGGGAATTTTGGTTGATGCATCTCTCTTTTAAGCCTCATGTCATAAACTGGACAAAGAAGCTGAATTTAAAACTGTGTTTCTTTTTCAGAAATAGATCTAGTCTAACTCTGAATGCCAGGGAGACCCCTTGTAGCTGCTACTTTCATGCTGACCATTGAATATGATGACATTAATTTTACATGCATGCTCCTGCAAGCACCCTGCAGAAGTTGGATGCTGTATATAATGGTGCGCTGATTCATAACTGGTTGTAACTACTGTACCCTTCATTGCACTCTGTGTTCACTGGTTAACTCGTCATCATTAACTTGATGCAGGCTTTCACTTTGGTACAGTTTCATCTTTAAATCACTCCTTGGTCTGCTACCTTCTTATATCTCCTCCCACATGTCACGTGGTCAGTGCAGACAACATGCGCCCTCAGGCCATCATTACCTGCGGCATCCCCTCAGTGCGGACTGAACTCAGCAAAAATATATTTTCCTACTATAACCTGGAATACCTTGCAACATGAACTGAAGTTGTCTACTTTGATCTCTTTAAATGATTTTAAACAATTGATAAGCTCATTAGAAAAGTCAAAGCAAATATGCATTTGTTTTCTTGTTTATAAGGCACCTTGATTTTATTGTTTATAACACTACTTTAATTTTAATTTTATTTTACATTTTATTGTATTGTTTATTGTTGTCTGTACCTTATCTGTTTGTCTAAAGCAGGTCTCTCTTGAAAATGAGTCCTTGTGACACTATGAGACTAACCTGGATAAATAAAGGTTGACTGAATGAGCCGTGAGGTGATTTGCAAAGGGAAAAAAGATTGCAAATTACTTTTTTGCCATTGTTTTTCCTGCAATGCTAAAACATGCAATATTGATTTAAGAAAAGTTGCTATCCTTATGACCTGGTTTGGAGACTTTAATCAAAGATATTCAGGGTCACAGCTTTCTGCTGCTCTTATTTTGTGTGTCTGAAACCAAAAGGTTTGAGAGCCTTGTAAGGGATACAGTACATTAATGAGTTAAGAATGTCACTACACCCACAAATGGAAATTAAAAATCTGTAATGCAATAAAACAAGCTAAACAAGATCCAGAGATGTTGAGACAGAGCTATTTAAGGATGGATAAGCCTATGATTCATAATGCAAAATGTAAAACTTCTTTGGAAATGAATGCTATTTATTTAAAATTACTATGCTGATTCTATTTTTTTTTTTTTTTTGTGTGTGTGTGTGTTTGTTTCTAGGTGGTGCCATGCATGCCATGTACTGCTACTCCCCTCTGTCTGACTCCTGGTCTCTTGTGACCAACCTGGGGGAGAGGGCAAGTTGTGCCATTGCAGCCTGCAACAACAAACTTTTTATCACCGGAGGAAGGGACAACAAGAACCAAGTCATCTCCACCGTGATGTGCTGGGATGTGGACAGAGGAGCGTTGACAGAGGAGTGTGTTTTACCGATGGGGGTGTCTCACCATGGCAGTGTGACCCTCATGAAGTCCTACACACACATTCACAGGATAACCCCCCAGTCAGAGTGCCAGTGATACAGGCCTCTGTGAACTATAAACTTTAAAAAGACAAATGATGCAGAAAACAGCAGTTTTTTTCTTAAGCTATCACCTAGAGTGTTTTAGTGTTTTTAATAATATAAGCACTCATAAGTTCAGAAAACATTGAGTTTTAAGGCTTTTCAACTGCAGAGGTTTTCTAGTCTCCTCCCATTGCACGTCTCTCTGAGGGATTAAAAATAATATACAGTAATGTACTGTATATATATACTGCACATGTATATA
>JARVGV010001459.1:10277806-10289436 GCA_031762435.1 Hypsolebias longignatus | reverse complement strand
TTTTTGAATGTCCAGAGGACCAGACTTAGCTTTTTTAGATTTTTCTACCTGGATTATTGAGCATGCATCAGGGTACATTTGATATATTTTGCACTGTTTTGCACTACAAGAAAGAAGACCAATACCTGTACTTGATTTTTTAAATTTATTTTAAAACTCTAGACCTAGTAGTGGAATTTTCTTAATTTCAATTATTTTGTGGTATAGCAGTTTTCAAAATAAATGAAGGCAAAAGGACACCCTATGTTTTTTTTTATTCCTATGGCAAGTTTTATACCAAAAACATATTGTGATATATGAATTTTAGGCCATACCGCACATCCCTTTTCTCAACTTAGCTGCTGTTAATGATCCAGAAACGCGATTGTGGACGGTTAAAACAGATTTAGAGAAAAGAGAAAGGGAAGGGTAAGTAGAAAGAGAAAGACACACAAAAAAAAGATAAAGCAGATAAAATGAAAATGAGGTCGATAATTATCATTCATCATGCGATTAATTGATTTGGCCTATTTTGGTGTCAAGTGAAATCAAGATGGCTGCCACAGCTAATCGACATTAGCTGACAAGAAAATGAAATAACTCACCAACTACAGTTATTTAAATCAAATTTGATTTGGTAGTAGCAGAGTTATTTTAAAACACATTGCAGATGTGACATTTCACAGCATCACAAAACCTAACTTGTTATAACTTTAATATTTTGTTAAAATAAATTGTACAATTTAGAGAATAAATCCCAATACTGACTTTCATGCAAAAAAAAGTGTTTTTAAGTGACCAAATAAACTTTAAAGTGTCATGATGCGAAATTTTATCTCTGTCTTGACAAAAACAGGAGACATGAGAGCAGTTTTTAATAGTTTATAGAGGCAGAAATAGCAGAAGAAATATTTTAAAGCCCATCTGTGTGGAGGCAGATCAAACCAGTGGTTGAAACTAAACACAAAAAACTTTTGCCTTTGGTTACTGACCTCTTTAACCACAGCAAAGAGGAAAAGTTAGTCCAACAAATACTGTACATCAAAGTTAAACATTAACTGTGGACGTGCTGGTGTCCTACAGAAAGAAAAAAAAAAGATTTATGTCCAGCCGAGCTGCAGCTGCGGGAGTCGAGGCTAAACTTATGCTATTTTAAAGTTAGCTATTTATACTGTTGCTAAGCTACGAGCTAGCGCCGTTTATCAGCAACATGCTGTAAATATCAACTTTATCACAGCTATCAACTGTTTTACTTTAATACACATCGAGTTGTTATTACTTTTACAACTATTTAAGCGTTAATAAGAGCCGTACAAATTCAAACAGTAATTTAAGTTTTCGGTGAATGGTGTGGTTCAGCTCGGCAGCGGGATGGATGTGGCCGAGCTGAACTTCTAACTGGTGGCTCCTGGATGAAGAGCTTACCTTGAGCCGACCATCTTCTTCACATCGTAAATGACACGTAGAAGAAGACGACGCTGCGCTCCAAGCTGCCGCCGTGACAGTTTCTGACTGAGCCGCGGCGGCGCCGAGGCGGGTGAGTCCCGCTGCCTCACCGAGTCCCCGCCTCTCCACGTGAGTCAGGGGTCGGGATGGGGGTGACCCGGTCTGCAGCCGACACCCCCTCCAACTCTCCATACAGCTCCTCCCCCTCTTTATGCCATACCTCCACAACAAAAGGCCTTAGTTAAGGTATAGAAGCCCGTTACTGCCAAAAAAAAAAAAAAAAAAGAAAGACAAAAATCCTCCAAGTAAAAATGTTGAAGCCAAAATAGCTGTAAAAAATAAATAAAAAAATAAATAAAAAATTAAAAAAGAAAAAAGTTTTTTTTTTTATCATTTAATTATTTTTATTTTTATTTATTCGTTCAACTGTTATTTGTACCCGTTAATCCCACGGAGCCTCTGGGACTCATTTAATAGAGAGACCTGATATTAACAAAGAGTGATGACAACAGTGGACAGTCATAAAAGAAAAGCATACAAACTGAGAAGAACAAGTGAAAGAAAATGGTATTTAAAAAAAATGCAACAAAAACAGCTAGGTTGTAGGGCAATGTAGAAAACTAAAAACAGGAGCATGTCTGCATTGGGGCAGCACGGAGGTGGTGCAACTGGTAGAGCTGCTGCCTCTCAGCGAGAAGGTCACTCGGCTCAATCCCCGTCCCGGTGCCTGTGGGTGGAGTTTGCATGTTCTCTCTGTACATGCGTGGGTTTTCTCTGGGTACTCTGGTTTCCTCTCACAAACCAAAAACATGTATTTTAGACTGGTTGGTAACTAAATTGTCTCTGTGATAGAAAGAGTGAATGGTTGTTTGTCTCGTTTGTCTCCATGTGGCCCTGTGATGGACTTGCAACCTGTCCAGGGTGTCCCCCACCCCTTGCACAGCGACTGCTGCACATGGGCACCGGCGATCGCTGTGACCCAAAATGGAAGAGACGGGTAAAAGATAATGGATGGATGGATGTCTGCATTGGTTTTCGCCAGGAACTCAGCAGATGTTTGAAGCATGTAAAAAGTACTTTCACTACCAAAAATGTTGTCAATTGCGCTGTTCAAGGTGGCCGCATGTTGGAGTAGCTCTGTTACTTTAATTCTGGGATATTGCTTTAGAAAACATTCATTCCTCTTTTTTCTGGATGTAAATGGCTTTTTCGGATAACTATTTCCTCTGGTATTGGATGCTGTGCAGCTGGAAGGATTTTTCCTGAAACCTTTTTACTTTTGCACATTTGGTATGAATTGTAACCACAACAACAAGGCTTTTTTTAAATACAATCAGGAGCAACTGCATCTCAAAAGCTCAAATAATACCTCAACCACAGCCCCAAATCCCAAATGAGTTGAAAAGGAGGTGCCGTGAATGCATTCCTGTCTACCTGGCAGTGGCGCTCGAGCGCCTGACCGCCGAGATCCTGGAACTGGCGGGAAATGTGGCTCATGAGAACAAGAAGACCAGGATCAACCCCAGCACTTGCAGCTGGCTTTCTGCAATGACGAGGAGCTCAACAAGTTGTGAGGAGTGACCTTCGCTCTGGGAGGAGTTCTCCCCAGCATTCAGGCAGTCCTGCTCCACAAGAAGACAGAAAATTACCAAGTCCAAGACGGATCAGCATCTACAGCCAGTTTCTTCAGATCAGCTGTAAGACAGATCGCTACAAGAGATCCTTCCTGCCCACAGCCGTCAGCATCTAGAACAACTCTGTAATGAAACCAAGATGATGATGAGTTACAACAACATTTAATTTCCACTTTGGGATTAATCAAGTACGTATTTTGAACTGAACTGAGTTGAAAAACAAAATACTGCAGAACTTCCACTAAATGAGAGAACTCAGCAGTCACGTTTCGTTGCCAACAGTACAAGTTGTTGTTTACATGTACTGTACACTTCAGTCTTGGTGCGTGGCAGATACCGAGTTGGTAAAACAATCCCTGGACGTAAACAGAGTCAGAGGGAGAAGAATGGATTCAAAAGGCACTTTCACAAAACATTTTTGCAAATTGGCTGCAAAGACCAGTCCAACTATTCTCTGTCTCTGCCTCATAAATCACAGGTGGAGTTGGCCAACTTTTAAGAAATGATGCAAGCATGAGGAAACAAAAGGAGGCGTGGAGCAGAACTCAGCTGGGCTGACGTGAAGCACACACATTCAAAGTGTGATACACCTCTCCCTCACATTGTTTAATAAACATGATAAATTAATTAAATTTAGAGATGTATTTGTGGTAAAATAATTGATATTAACTCAATGTAACATTGCTGTGTGTTTCATTGATCCTCCCATGTAATAAAAGTCTTGTGATTGTGTAATCATGTGAGCGGGCGGTCACACAGATACAGAAATGCCAGCTTACCTTCTTACATGTCAAATGTTTTGGATCTGCTATCACTTTGTGGACAAAGGTACAACAAGGGTGGGTTGACTTCAGTCCCCCACGCCACATTTGCCCACCCAGAAATTGCAGAGGAGACGAGGTGTCTAAATCCTGACTTTATGTGTTTTGTGAATGTGCTTAATGACATCAGCTGTAAAACAAAAGTTGGAGCCAAGATCACATGCAAATGAGCTGTGAGAAATTCCCAACTTTAACTGGAGAATTTCCATAATTGATCGTAACTGGTCACCTAATTTATGGTAGTTGTAAACGTGAACAATATTTGTTGCTTTATCACAGAAATTTTACAAGAACTCTGTGTTTGAGTTACATAAACCCAAATGGACTGTACTTATACTGTACAATACATTTCTATCTTATCAAGACACGCAAAGTTCTTTACGACACAATCTGTGCCTCATTTACTCATTCATGCAGCACTCTACTAAATCTATACAAAGAATTATCAGTTATTTATCACATTCATACACTGATGGGACACACCGGAGGCAATGAGGGGTTTAGTGTCTTGCCCAAGGACAATTCGGCATGTGACTGCTGGTGGAATCAAACCCTCAACTCTTGCATTGGAGGAGCGCTGCTCTAACCACTCAGCCACAGTCGCCCATAAGGAGTCATATGTTTTAAAGAAACTGAAACATAAAACATCAGGTAAGAAACATAGAAAATTGTGGCTCTAAAATTGTGTCTCGTAATGAACTGCTACGTTTTCTTAATAAGAAAGTAACAATTGATGTTCAAAGTCAGACATTTAAACTCCGAGGCCTTTTCATGAGAGTGTTGGAAACAGCGCTTCATGGAGCAGAGTTGTGTGGACCAAAGTTAAAACCAGAACAGACACGGAGCGGTCGTCTTACTGGTTCTGGGAGCTGCAACCTGTGGCTCTGGGGCCGAATGAGGCTCGTTGGTCCTGTTGACTGAAAATCATATTTATATTCATGACCACAACAGAAAGGGCTAGTTTTAATAGTTTCCACAATGTGCTGATATGAACATAAAATATCTGTGCCTGAATTAAAAATGTAATCAAAGGAGCATCTGTTTGCAGCCGTGTGTTTTACAAGCCATCTTCCACTTCTTTATTCTTCCTTCAGAGGGTAAGCGTTCTCTGAAATCCACAGGAGAACACTTTAACACATCTGATGCAAGATGTAGGGGAGGGAAACAAAGTGCAGTTTTCCATGACTCATATAGAGATCTGTATTATGAATACATATAACAGATCCCTATAGGTACCATGAGTCACCAAAGTAAAAATATCTGTAAAAATATGTCAAGTCATTACATTAATGAAAGGCTTGCCTTTGATTAAAAAACCCCAAACAAAAACCAAGTTGAAGTAAATGAAGGTTTCTCCTCATTACAAGAAATTTAGTAGGTTATATTAAAAAAAATAATTAAAAAACAACAACAACAACAAAATATTCAATGCAAGTACAATTTATTTAATTTGAAGTGGACTTAATATTTATATTACGTTTCTACAAACTAAGACTCAGACAATACTCCTACTTTAGTGTTCAAATTTGATCATAGTGGGTTTAAACATGTTTGTATCTACTCATTAGAAAAGTTTGGTCGTATTTGTCCTATGTGTAAAAAAAAAAAAAAAAAGACCAATTGATTATAGAGGTTTAATTTCTTACTGTGACAAACTATTTTTTATATTCTGTAAGTCATATTTACATGATAATGAGTTATCTTTATTTCAAGATCTAAATATGGTGGCTCTGGACAGATTTTGTTAATTGAGTGGGAACAGAAAAGGCTTTTTTGAATATTAGTGTAGACCTGCTCTGTCACTGAGCAACGAATGACTTGTCAATAACATTAAATAGATTAGTTATTTAATTAAGTATGTCTAAAGGTGTTATCAAGGTGTCCAGCTACAACCAGTTTGAGTGTAAGTCCAGTCCTGGCTGAAATGAAAGATCCTGTAGGTTGTAACGTACTTTACATATCTGGGATGAGGTTCATTTGAATTTTAAACCAGCAGCGCTCTCATTGCTGCTGGTTTTGCTCGACACAAGGCAGTGAACACCAAAGTCCGTGCTCATTAATCCAGGTATGAATATGTTCAGTCAGGTCATGGATGGGTTCTTCTGTTGACAAGGCAGTGACTGAACTTTACTTTTCCTCTTGTGTTCATGTGGGACTTCACCCTGTGATCAAACAGAGACACCTGCTGGAAGGAAAACACACTACACCTCCTTATGACCAGTCTCAAATTCATGCCATTTTATTTTCTCAAAAACAAAACAAAACAAAACAAAAAAAAAAAACACTTTGTTCACAAATACTTTTGTGCCTCTAGGCCTATGGAAATATTTGCAAAGTAAACAAAACAAAAGCTAAGCTTCACAACAAGAACTACGCTGTGTGTTTTATTCTCTCTGACACACAAAGACTAAGAATCCAGGAATTTACAGCTCGTCACAGTGAACCCTTTAAGTGCTTTTCTCTTGTAAATAAGTAAACAACAAACATATAAATTGTGGGTAATGATTTCTTTTTCCAAGCCACTTATCACCCCATACGTTCATTTTGTCAGCTCATATCATACAACGAGGTCTGCCTCTTCAGTATTATAAAAAATATTGTAAACATTTACATTAATTGCACGACATACATTCAAATACGTACTGTACTGTACAGCAAGGTTTTACTTTGTGCTGTATCCTGTAGCACCAGAAGCTATAAGCTATTTGGAAACTGTGACACTGACAATACTGAGATGTTTCCAGATGCTTGGTGTTGATGGGGGACGACTGTCTGTGAGACGGGGGTTGTTGGTGTGGACACGCTCTGGTCACATCTCACAGCTGCGAGGCAGAGGACTTTTCACAAGAGACATTCATCGGTGTTAAGATCAACTATGATACAAAAGACTACGACGAAAAGTCTTGTACAGTGATTTATTACAAAGTCCACATCGGTTCCATGTGCAAACACGTTGGTGGAGGAGGAGACGTTGCTGTGAGGTCATCATCCGCATGTGGCACGGAGACATGAGGGCCATGACACGGTTGTGAGCAGCGAAGTGGACCCGCAGGTCTTCACACGGTCCTGTTGACCATGAACTAAAGCCGATCAAAGCAACATCCTGCCAGCTATCTACAAACATCAGTGTCAGACTGGAGGGCTTGTGGACACCAAAGCTCCCGCTCATGTACAGCATCCTTCTGCAGTAACAAACGCAAAGTGTTATGAGATGGGTTTCATCTTTTAAACTCAGTGCCTCCTCCACTTGGGCGAAAGCTACAAAGAGCTGCTCTTCCGAAGCTTAAACCCAGGTTGAATATATCTCAGGTTCCGGTCCAGTGAAGTGAAGTCAAGGTCCTGTTGCTGGAATGAATGGTTCATCATTCTTCTGCTGGAAGATGCCAGTTTGGTGGGTGGTGGGACGTGGTTGGTTAACCAACCCACCCTTTCCAAATCTGCCCCCTGCGCGTGAGAAACAACAAGATGTTAAGTTCAATGTACCACTTGAAGTATTCACTGGGGACCATGGCTCCAGCTGTTCCTACCAGCACTACAAGGAGAAGACAACGGCACCAGTTTGAACGCGTGAGGTGCAGACTGGCAACGCAGCTTATGAGAGTTACTGCTGATGAAGTACAGCGCTAAAAGCAACAGAGGAGCGAACTGCTGGCTCGACTGCTCAAGCCCAACAAAATGTAGATGAAGGCAAAAGTAGAGCTGGGGTGACTAGAAAGGAACAGATGAGTTGTGACAAACTCACAGCGATTTGGAGGAGGGCTTCTTCACTTTTGGCCTCTTTCGACGATGAGCTGGCCTGAGGCATGCACAGCACGTGTACACGTGCAGGGCAAATGCACGTGCATGGAGACAAACACACAGGTATAGACACACACATACAGGTGTACATACATTTATGCATGCACACACACACACACATACATACAACCCCCCACACACACAGCAGAGACACACAATTAGGCGTCATTACAAAATGGAACAGAAGAAGCAGGTTTGCATTCAGCCTTCTATGGTGTTTGGCTTCTTTACACTGAAAGGCTTCAATGGCAAACAGCATGGCAGCTTTGTATGGAGGATGGGAGGTGACAAAATTAAATAAATACACACACTATAATGAAATGTGTCATTTAATTATTAAATACACCTTTAAATTATTTATTTCATGATTTATTCAATTATTTAATTTTGTCACATCCCACCCTCGTGTATCAACATGAAATGATGTTAACTGTCAGCCTCACTCATCAAACTCAGTGGGCGGGACTAACGCTGAGCATGTGAAATCCATTGCTTTGGTCTGATGAAAAAAGCTTTCATGCAAATACATTTAAACACAATTACTGCTTCCTAAAGTTTTTTCGGAATATATTTTCTGGCTCATTGATTATCTGTGGTCGATTTGTCTTCGCTTGCTGTGAGGAGCAGCCAATCAGGCGTCAGGGTTAGGGTTAGTCCCGCCCACTGAGGCTGACTGTTAAAATAGTTTCATGGTGTCACTGGAGGGCGGAAGGTGACATAAATCATGAAAAAAAATAATAATTTAAAAAAGTACATTTCATTATTTAATGGTGTATTTAACAATTTAATCGTACATTTAATGATTTGATTATGTATTTAATAATTAAATGATGCATTCAATTGTTATGTACTCACTACCATGAAACATTCAAACCTATTTTGTGAAAAGGAAAAGTTGCTACAATGTAAAGGGAATAGATATTTTTGTTAAAAATAAGTATAGAACCAGTTTAAAGGGTAGGTCTACTACAATAAGAGGAACAGATCTTTGGAATGGTCTGGAGGACAATGTAAAAAAAGCTAAGTCAATACTAAATATTTAAGAAAACGATTAAAACTATTTTGTTGAAGAGATATATTTAAGTTGATTCTAATTCTAAACAGGTAATTTGATGAGACTACAGTATATACTTTTTGTATTACAATAAGCAAATTATTGTTTGAACTGATGGTTTGAATTGATTGTTTAATAAGGAGCAGATGTGATAAGAAATGTTTTCTTCTGCTTCCTTTCATTTTATGTTTTTCTTCTTTCTATAAAATTGTCATTGTTTTTATATGAAATGAATAAATTATACAATAACAATGTATGTATTATGTGTTTATTTATTTCATTTTGTCACATTCCGTCCTCCAGAGCTTTAATGAGGTTGGATTTCAGAATTGCTACTTAAATGTCATTTCCTTGACTACCATAACAATAAACATGACCAAAGGCTGACTGGGGAGACAGAGACCTCCCTGTGTTCCTACTGAAACTTGAATTTCATCTGGACTGTTTGTAAAAGTGTTGAGCAGTTTGGAGGAAGACACACCTGTAGTCACTGGAGTGGTTTCTCTCTTTTCCCCCTGAAAGGACGTCGAGAGATCAGTAGTCTGAAACCACTCATAAAACAGCAGTAAGTCGTGTTTACCCGAGAGAGATTTTACTCACCCTTCTCAGGGTTGCATTGTTTGTGGCCCTTGCAGCCCCGCAAGCCCACGAGCTGTAGATGCAGTGAGTTCAGAGAGTTGCGATCAAGAGAGCTCACGGCGTTTATCAGCTGCAGGAACAGAGGGGACAGAAAGGGCTTTGGGAACTCTGGGAAAACATCTGTTTTCCAAAAGGAATGCACTCTGAAGTGTGTTTTCAGATTATTTCATATTTCTTCCTGTTCAAGTATTGTTCGTGCTCGTCTTTCTGTGCGTGTCTGTCCAAACTCAATACTGTACCTGGTAGGGGTCAGTGTTGAGGTCAAAGTATTCCAGGAAGCCAGTGGCAAATTCACAGAACAGGAAATTGTGAGTGTCGTTGATGGTCCTGAGGCACCAGTATGTGTTGTTATTGGCACTGGTGCATGCACAGAATGGACCCACTGTGATAAGAGAGGGAGGGGGGTGAGGAAGGGCGTGGAGAGTTTAGAAAACAGTTTAGAACGAGGGTGTAATGATGTTTTCATCATATCTGCTGTGGAAAACTGCAGCAGAGACTAAAATAAGATAAAATAAAATAAAAGGACACAGCATCTTTCTGCAGCAGCTGTCTTTCCTCACTTGTCCAGAAGGGGGCGGTCTGCCAGTGGTGGTTGTCGTGGGTGAAGCAGGTGAGGCCGGGCATGCTGCAGGTGTCATTGTTCTGGAGCCTTTTGAGGAACTTGCGCAGTTTTTTCCTGCGTTTTTGTTCCTTCTGCAGCCACTGAGTCTTCTGCTTGGACGCCATTCTGCTGAGAGCAGAACTGTCAGTGTGGATGAAGAACATGTGTCTTTTTCAAATTGCTGCCATGACTTTACCTGAGCGAGAGCATTTGTTCTGCTTGAAGCCGGTTTGCGTCTTTATTTTTAAGGAGGTAGCTGAAAAGACAAAAGGCAGCGGTCACATCTGGCAGGTTTGGCCGTGACGTCGCTCTGATCATTCCTCACCTGCTGGGAGCGTTGCACTGACATTCCTCTGGTCGCACCTTTTTCAGGTGACCTTTGACCTCACGGAGGTTTTTGATTTTGGTCTGCAAGGTTTCGATCTAGGCACAGCAGGAAGACTCACAGAGTCACCCGGTGTTCATCGCACGCAAAATGAGAATGAAGCAACATTCACCTCATGCTCAATGTGCAGCTTGTGGTCTTTCCATGCTTGAAGGGACTTGTAGAGGCCCCCGTCACACTTCACTGTGTCATTCATCAGGATGGAGCACCTGCAACACACAAGATGTAATATAGCATGGAGAAAAACATGTCACCCCAACACACACACACCTGTAAGTGACTTTCAAAGCAGCAGGTGGTGTGAGCTTGTCGAGTGTGGTGGGTTTGGCTGTGACTTCCATCCCACTGAATTCTTCTCCATCGTCCTCGTTTCCTCCTCCTCCTCCTCGCCTCCTGTCACCGGTCCAGCTGCTGTTCTTGGACCCCAGGGCTCGGTAGCCCTGCTCCAGGTCGACAGCGTACAGGTCTCCATCCAGCTCGAATGACACCGAACGGGCCCAGCGCCTCCTGGACACAGGCTTACTGGACTGAAGATCTGCGTAGGACGACACAAACAAATCTGTGCAACAGAAAAGAGACGTGTTTTAGAATTAGATCAGAATTAAATTAATCATCTACAGAGTTTTGCATTTATTTTTTTTTCTCTTGACAAAATCATTTGAATGATTATGTGCCTGCTCTAGTTTACCACTAGATGGCAGTGCAGACATGGCTTTAATCTCAACATGTCAGTGGCTGCTGGTTTTAGATTGAAGTCATTACCAGCAGCCACTGACACCAGTCAGAACAGAGGCTTACTCTTCTTGCTCAGCACCCTCCTCCTCTTCAGCTCAGGTGTTGTGACGCTCATGTCTTCACAGTTACAGCCGTCAGCGTTGGGTGAGAGAGACAGAGTGGAGGCACTGCTGGCCATGAGGGCCTGCATACGAGGAGCAAAAAGACCGGCCATGCCCTTGCACTTGTACAGCCTCAGCTTGCCTGTTGGGTCCTCCACACACTGCCACTTCTGAAACAAAGCAAAAACATACACACACACATCACATAACATGCATGTTTGGTTGACTCTTAATTGTCCCTTGGTGTGAGTGAGGGAGTTGATGTCCCGGCTGGCGTGGGAGGGTGTTAAGTCTATGATGGGGATGCCAAATAAGAAAACTCACATCACTCTTAACTCCTCATCCGCCTTGGAATTGTCGAATGATTTTAATTTGTTTTACAATCGTTTTAACACTGATGATTTTACAGAGGAGCTTTCTGTTTTTAAAGAAACACC
>JARVGV010001459.1:10167465-10178025 GCA_031762435.1 Hypsolebias longignatus | reverse complement strand
GCGGGCACCACGTTGGTGACCCCTGATTTATTATATGTGTTGTACAATATTGGCTTATAGTTATGCAAGGTACATCAACATACATTGTACATAAAAATAATCCTTAGTAAATTTGAAGATAATTACTGTATATGTTTTGCATTTTTGTACTGGTAGATCATTTTGACTTGGTTGATTTATAAGTAGCTCACATGCTGAAAAAGTGTGAGCACCCCTGATGTAGATAATGTCACCGTAATCAATGGAGGGAAGGAAAGTCACACTTACAAGGTGTTTCCTAGCATTCAGAGTTAGACAGGATCTGTTTCTGAAAAAGAAACCCAGTTTAACTGTTTTCCATATGGAGCTTAATAAACCAATAATATCCAGTTTAGTAAAATCAGCTGATTTCTAAATACAATAATCATTTTATCGATTTATTAATAAATACTACAAATAGCATTATATTATTTGTGTTAATGCAGCTTTTGTCTATATTTAGGCACAAAACATCTGAGGTTGAACAGACACCAAATGCTTCATTTACTTCACACTGCAGCGTCTTTGGGCAGTAACTTAATTTTAAGTGCCTTCTCTTATAAATCAGTCCTCTTCACTCCTCTGCTAGTCTCAGAGAGCAGAAAACTGCCTCAAGGCCCCAAAGGAAGGAGTGGTCCTTCACACTTCAGCTTCAATCAAAGGCTGCTCAGCCACCGTGGCGTGAGGAGAACTTTTGAAGTTTTTCAGAGAGCGTAGGTGTAATGAATTGACCGCATAACACCTGTCACATTAAATCATAATGCATGTAGATCACATGTGGAGCTGGAGAGTTTCACCTTCCCCTAAGGACGCTACGGTCTTTTACAGTTAGTGTGTTTCATGGTGACACTCTCCAGCTTACCAACAGATCTGAATGTGAAAGACTGAAAATGTGATAACACTAAAAATGAGAAGCCCAGAAAGTTATTCTGCATAGAGGGATGCTTTAGATCTGTGGAAATGGGGTCCTGTGAAAAAAACTATAAACAATTATCTTACCTAAACAATTATCTTACCTATTGTATCCTCCTTATTCCTGGGGGCTCTATTGTATAAATGATTATGGGCACAGCTTCCTGTCATACAGCAAGTAGCAATAAGCAAGCACAGCACAGACCGCAATTTATTTGAAAGTAATTTGCATTCAGTTTAGCAGATAAATTACTGTTTTTGTTTTGTTCATCCATCCATTATCTTCCGCTTATTCTGAAGTTGGGTCACTAGGGCAGCAGATTGAGCAGGGAGGCCCAGACATCTCTTTCCACAGCCACCACTTCCAGCTCTTCTGGCGGGACCCCAAGGCATTCCCAGGCCAACTGAGAGACACTGGCTCTCCAGTGTGTCCTAGGTCTTCCCTGGGATCTCCTCCCAGTCGGACATGCCCAAAGCACCTCCCTAGGGAGGCGCCCAGTGAATATCCTTACCAGATTCCTGAACCACTTCAACTGGCTCCTCTTGATGTGGAGGAGCAGCAGTTCTACTCTGAGTCTCTCCCAGATAACTGAACTTCTCACCCTATCTCTAAGGGAGAGTCCAGCTACCCTGCTGAGGATACTCATTTTAACCACCTGTATCCACTATCTCATTCTTTTGGTCACTCCCAAGAGCTCGTTACGATTGGTCAGGGTAGGATTGTAAGCCGACCGGTAAACAGAGAGCTTTGCCTTACAACTCAGCTCCCTCTTCTCCACACCGGACCGGTACAGAGTCTGCAATACTGCAGATGCTGCACCAATCTGTTTGTCAATCTCATGCTCCATTCTTCCCTCACTCGTGAATAAAACCCTGAGATACTGAACTTCTCAACTTTAGGCAAAATCTCACCCTCAACCTCACGAGAACAGTTCACCCTTTTCCAATAGAAGACCATGGCCTCAGAATTAGAGGTGCTGATTCTCATCCCAGCCGCTTCACACTCGACTGTGAACCACTCCAGGGAGAGCTAAAGATCATGGCCAATGATGCCATTAGGACCACATCATCTGCAAAGAGCAGAGATGGAATCCTGAGGCCACCAAACCAGAATCACTCAGACCCCTGGCTACACCAAGAAATTCTGTCCATAAAAGTTATGAACAGAATTGGTGAAAACAGGCAGCCCTGACAGAGTCCAACTCCCACCCTGATGGGGTCCGATTTACTACCAGCTATGTGAACCAAACTCTCACACCACTTATACAAGGACTGAACAGCCTGTAACAACAGGCCCCCAATCCCATACTCATGGAGCATCCCCACAGTGTACCCCAAGGAACATGGTGAATGACTTCTCCAAGTCCACAAAACACATGTAGATTGGATTGGCAAACTTCCATGATCCCCCAAGGACCCTAGTAAGGGTAAAAAGCTGATCCAGTATTCCACGTCCAGGATGTAACCAACATTGTTCCTCCCGAATCTGAGGTTTAACCAACGATCGGACTCACTTCTCCAGTACCCCTGAACAGACCTCACCAGGACAGCTAAGGAGAGTGATGCCCCTATAATTGGAGCACACCCTCTGGTCCCCCTTTTTGAAACGCATAACCACAACCCCAGTCTGCCAATTCAGTGACATCTCCCCTGACGTCCATGCAATATTGCAAAGGGGTATCATCCAAGACAGCAACACAACATCTGGAGCCTTAAGGAAATCAAGGTGAATCTCATCCCCTGTCGGAACCCTGCCACTGCATAGCTTTTTAACTACCTCGGTGAACTCAGCCACGGTTATGGACAGACCAACCCCAAAGTCCCCCAACTCAGCTTCCTTCATGGAAGACGTGCTGGTGGGATTGAAAAGGCCCAACAAGTATTCCTTCAACCTTCTGACAACATCATGGTTGAGGTCAACAACACCCAACCTTAACTGAACACTGTGTTAGTAAAGTGTTGCTTTCCCATCATCGGCTGCCTGATGGTTTGCCAGAATCTCCTCGGAATCCACCAAGAGTCCAAGGCCTCACCAAACTCCTCCCACATTCAAGTTTTTGCCTCAGCAATAGCCATGGCTGTGGACCATTTGGCCCTCTGGTACTCCTCAGCTCCTCAGACTCCTTATTCAGGTTGACAGAACTCCCTAACCTGGGGTGTCCACCACCGAGTTTGTGGAAGGCCACTGTGAGAAGCACAGACAACTTTGTGGCCACAGCTCAAGACTGCTGCATCAACAATTGAGGTGCATAACATGGCCCACTTGGACTCAACGTCCTCGGAATCAGCTAGGATGCAGTTAAAGTTCTCCTGGAGGTGTGAGTTATAGATCTCTCTGATGGGTTCTTCTGCCAGGCATTCCCACCAAACACTCACTACACGTTTGGGTCTACCGGGTCTGTCTGGCATCTTCCCCCTCCATCTGACCCAACACACTACCAGGTGGTGATCAGTTGACAGCTCAGTTCCTCTCTTCACCTGAATGTCCAAAATGAATGGCCACAAATCTGATGACATGACTATGAAGTCAATCATCGATCTGCGACTTATGGTGTCCTGGTGACAAGTGCACTTATGGACACCCTTATATTCAAATGTGGTATTTGTGATGGACAAACTATGACTAGTACATAAGTCAAACAACAGAACACTGCTCAGGTTCAGATCAGAGAGGCTGTTCCTCCCGATCATGCCCCTCCAGGTCACTCTGTCATTACAAGTTTAAGGTCAAGGTTCTTTGTCATTCACATCCCATATGGTACATGAGGTGGAACGAAATTGTGTACACAGAGTCCCAGTTACATCCAACAAAAGCAAAAATATAAAGTGTAAAAAGAAACTGTAAATAAGGATCTAAGAAATAAACTAATATATACATTAAATGAACCAATCGGTATGCTAAAAGATCTAAGATATACACTAGTCACTGACAGTGCAAAATAATATACCGAACAACAGCAGCATGAACATGAGTCTTTGTGGGTGGATGAGTACGAATGAAACAACACAGCAGCATGAAATAATCAGCAGCATGAGATCAGCAGCATGAGATCAGCAGCATGGATAATCAACAGCACATATCAACAATCAAAGTTGCATTACAGTGATTTTTTTTCGTAGTGATAATCCTGATTAGAGATTCATGAGTCTAACAACTTCAGGGTAGAAGCTGTTCCTCAGTCTAGTTGTTTTACACTTAATTCTTTGCAACCTCCTGCCTGAGTGGAGCAGGGCAAAATGTTTGTGTGTTTTGGGAGAGTGGGGTCCTTCATGATGCAGGTGGTCCTCTTCTTGCATCTGGAGGTATAGATGTCTGTGATGGTGGGGAAGCTGACTCCACCAGTCTTCTGCGCAGCCTTCACCACTCTGCAAAGCTTTTCTTTCTGCAGCTGTGCAGCCTCCATGCCACACGTTGATGCTTGAGCACAGGATGCTCCACTGCACACCTGTAGAAGGAGGTGAGGACTGAGCTTTCCACTCTAACCTGCCTCAGCTGCCTGAGGAAGTAGAGGCTCTGATGTGCCTTCTTGAACAGGCTGGTAGTGTTGTTTCCCAAATGGGCATTGAAGTCCCCCAGCAGAATAAAGGAGTCCCCAACTGGTTCACCTTCCAGCACTCCTGCCAAGGACTACTTCACCACTTGCCCTCAACAAAGGCAGACACTCTTCCCCTGCCTCCCTCCCCTGCTTTTGCCATGAATCTGCTTCAGATCCTCTCTTCACACATCTTCAAAATCCTAAATTATTATGGATCTGGTCAACTGGTCTCTCAACGTAATTGATCAAAAATTTCTCGAAGAGAACATAGGCTATAGACAGGTGAACCTGCTTGCCCTAATGGGATGCACACATCTGGATATGTCATGGACTCAAATGGAAGATGATGTGCCCATCTGTGTTGTCCATCTGGGATTTTGAAGACGCGTACATAATTGGATTTATGATATCAGGCTTCCTGCTTTTTTTAAATCATCTGACTCCTGGTTTATTGACAAATTGGGAAGCCGTCAGACCACATAATTTGGATGTTTGGGATTTGCCATTGTGAGTACCAGCAAAAAAGACTGAAGGCAAACGTAAATCAGTAAAGTTTGCATGTCCCCAAAACAAATGCTGTTATCTGAATTTGGCTCCCCGGTTGGCCTTGGACAGGCCACATTATCTCAATCACCTGGAGGTTCTGTAAATCATGATGTTCTGCCCCCCTCCCACCCCCACCCCCACCTCCACTGAGGCCATCTGTTGACACCTATCAAAGTGATCCGGCTGAATAAACTACGTGTCATCTTATCAGGACTACTATGGAACCTTTGGGAGTGTTCATGGTCAACCTTGACTCCCTCGAAAGTGTCTGTGGAACCCTTATCAGAGCGAGCTGGCTGAATAAATATTGTACCATTCTTATTCAGGTCTACTACAGAACCTCTGGCAGTGTTCATAGACAATCTCACCGCTTTTGCCACTTCCCCTCCCCCGGTGGACTGTATGCATCACTGTGTTGCTTTATGTGTGGGGTCTTTTTTTCAATTTCTGGCACTCAGCCAGGGCTTAGTGCCGGTTATGATTATTATTATTTTTTTTTTTTGCCTCTTCATCCTGTTGTCACTTTTCTCTACTTTTTGTTTTTCTAAACAGGTCTCACTTGTAAATGAGTCCCAGAGTCTCAATGTGATTAATCTGTATAAATAAAAGTTGAATGAAAAAAGGACACCAAGAAGGCTCTGAACTGCCTCTCAAGGAGATTGGTTCCAGAGCCCATGCTGTGTGTTGAGGTGAGCCCAACTATATCTAGTCAGTACTTCTCAACCTCGCACACAAGCTCAGGCTCCTTCCCCACCAGAGAGGTCATATTCCATGTCCCAAGAGCTAGCTTCCATAAGCCAGGGTCAGAGCGCCAATGTCCCTGCCTTCAGCCACTGCCTATGGTATTATGTACACAACTTTTATGGCCCCTCCTGCAGGTGGTGGGTCCACAGGAAGGCAAAATCCATGCTTCTCCTTCAGCCTGAGCCAGGCTGGGCTCCATGGGTAGAGACCCGGTAACCAGGCACTTGCCAATGAGCCACTCCCCAGGCCTGACTCCAGGGTGGGGCCACGGTAACCCACGTCCAAGCAAGGGACACAGAGTTCCTTGATTTGTGTTGTCCATCAAAAGTCTTCTGAATCGCTCTTTGTCTGGTCTGTCACCTAGGACCACCCTGCCTTGGGAGACCCTATCAGGGGCAATTATAATTGCCCCTGACAGCATAGCTCCTAGGATCATTCAGGCACACAAACTCCTCCACAAGGTGGCGATTCAAGGAGGAGCTACTTTTAGCTTGTCTTTTGTTAACCTTTTGCTGAATTCAGCCACTTTTAGGAGCGGTAGCACAGAGGATAGAGAGAGCAAGCCTCTGTTTGGGAGGTTACCAGTTTGAACCTCATGTTCCAAACACAGGGTGGGAAATGTGAAGCATTCATATCTGCCTCCACTCCGATTTAATCCACTCTAGGCCCTTGAACAAGCCCACCACTCCTCACCATCTGCTGCCCTGGGCACCCTAAACGACAGCCGTCTGCTCCACACATGGGCTGTGGTAGCTTGGTGGTCTGTGGTTGTGTCAGGAAGGACATCCAGCATAAAACAACTGCCAAATCTTCATGCAAGTTTGCTAATGCGGTGACCCCTGAATAATGGAGGAAAGAAAAAATAAGTTTTATGCTCCTTTTAAGGCTGATTTATACTCTGCAAGACATTAAGAACATGGTTCTCATTTACGCTGATGTGTGATAAAAATCACATATTTTTGTTCCCACATGAGTTATGACACAGCTGGTTCTCTGTGGCTGTGCTGGCCTGGGAGGTCACATGTCTCTGTCAGGCATCGAAGGGACACGTTCTTTCACTGTCAGTCAGAAATGATTGTCTCTTCATGAAAAAATTTTCAACTTAGCACTTCTCCTTGGATAGCAACAGAATTACCAGATCTGTCTCTTCTATCATGTTCTTCTCCTTCGCCAACTCCTCTATTATCAATTGAAAATAAAATGAATCTCTGCCAACCGGGCTGTTGCTGTGTTGTTTCTGTTTGCATGTAACATGAGCTACAGATGGTGGACTTACCAGGAGTTTTGTTTCTTTTTGAGTATCCATGTGAGAAAGAAAAAGTCTCACAACCATGTGAGCAAGAACAGATCTCTTAGCTTCTTGCAGAGTACTGTATAACCATCAGCTTTTAGACAGTTATGCTTCCTTTCACCTAAACCTCTCAATTTCAGTTTCTTCAGCAAATTTCAGCAGTTATTCAACACTCAGCATTCATTTTGCTTTTAACAACAAAAAAAAAAATGTCTTTAGCTGTTTCTAGATTTTCTCTGCTACAATGAACATCGCTTTGTTAAACCCATGTGGCTGTACAATATTTTCCCTTTCAAAACATGAGTGGGCAATGCTCAATTGGGCAAATATTTGGAGAACAACAAGCTGCTGATTTTTACTAGCAGGGAGATGTATCATGCAGTCCAAACAATAACGTAAATGCAATAAAGTGAACATGGCAGTAAAAAAAATAGACAAAATGCCCATTCTCATGTAAAGAACACTGAAATATGGAAAGTTTTCTTGCAGTAAGTTACATTAACTTTCCACTGTTGAAACAAGAGACACGTTTGTGCTCCAGTCCAGTGCCTGTTGGAAACCCTAGTTTGTGCTGTTCACCGGAGAGCCAAGCCTAAAATTTAAAACAGACAGTCAGGAACAATCTGTAATTTGCATAACAATTTGTGTTCCAGTTAGCTCCTAGTTTTCCATTAAGAGCATCCAAATTACTGGTACTGTCGCATATTTATTTCCTAAATCTTAAAGTTCATGTTTCCAGTCACACAAATATGTGTTTATTCATTCAACATCACATCTTCACATTCAAAGCATAAAAATACAAAATTATTAAACATTGTGAGCACAAGAGATTTTTAGTATTAATTTAGGGGTAAGGTGTGCAATGGACCAAATTAAATTGATAGATGGGGAATGTGAGCGGTGAAAGACAATTTGAGTGTTTTTATTATCGCCCTCCATCGAAGACAAAGGCAATAGTACTTTTGTTTGTTTTGAGGGTTTTTTGTGTGTATTTTTTTGTCTGCAGTGTTACCAAATATCTCAATAACTGTTAGACTAAGTTTAATTAACCTCACAAAATGTGATCATTGAATGAACATCTACAAGTGGAAAAACGTTTAGTGTTGGTCCAGTTCAAGATGGCCGTCACAGGTGATTAATATTCTCCAACAAATGTAGCTACAACTCTACCATTTTTATTTCTTTTCAGCTCAAATTAGATGTGGTTGTAGCAGAGAGTCATCCTCAGAACATACTATGATGGCTAACAGTTCACACAAGATCACACTGTACTGAGTGCACTCAGGCTAAACCTCTGGCATGGAAGGCAGCAGACAATAACACAGAGCCTTTAATTTGAAGGTAAAGGATAGGGGGATAGAGTGCAGACTTGTCAGAATGAACGACAGTCTTCATCTTTACCAGGCCGTCATTGGAACAAGGAATATTTGTCCTGACAGAAACCAACAGGAACCACCATTAGAACAAGGCAGCATGTGTGTGAGGGGGTAAAGGATCATGTTTTTCACAGCTGTTTAATATGTATGTCAGAGCCCATGTGTTTATACGACCGCTCTTTGCCTTAAGAGCCTGATCTTCAATTGGTTGAAAAGACCACTGGAGGGGTCCCTCTGTGAGCACTTGGCTCCTGATTCAGAGACAAGGGAATAACAGTCTTCTATGATATCTTCCACATGTGCTCTATGAACTGCACTTCTGTTTGCTTATTTGGCTATTTTGTCTCTGTTGGATGTGTTGCTTTTCTTGGGACAAGACTGAAAAAGAAGACTAAGATAGAGAATAGGTGGCACAAATCTCCAGCTGCTACTATAAATGTTGAATGAGAGCTAAGTTTATATGGTTGGAAGGGACAAAAGCAGATGAGGCAGAAGGATGGATGGATGGCTGTGCTGGGAGGGAGGGAACGAGGCGCTCTTCAGCAGAGCCACTCAGTCTAGACTCCAGATGTGCCGGCAGTAGCGAAGTGGTTGTGTTGGCCCCAACCAGGCTGCTCTGGGAGTATCCCCAACACATGTCCCCACGCTGCCTGTAAATCAGCCTAACCAGGCCTCGGGCAGCACTGCAGCCACAAAACCCCTCTGCCCGGACCCCCTAAACAGGCCATCCACCGACAGACAGACGCCGATGAGCCCGCTGTGCTGCATTATGCCTCCAGCAGCTTCTCTCTTTGCCTATTTAAAGCAAAAAGCTGTAAAAAGTGACCACCCTTTTCCATGTACGGTACAACTTTTTCACCTTCATTTTTACGTGCATCTACATGAAGGCTTATGTAGGTGTTCTTCTTAACACTGAGGATGCCCACCAGCTGCATCAGATAAGAGTGCAGCTCAGTGTCGTAAATCGAGTCGTCTATCCTCATTTAGGTTGACCACAGCTCGTCTGCTCCATAGTCTCACTGGCACCAGGGACATTTCTTCAATTGCACTCTTTTTCCCATACTCCACTCCAGTATCCACAGAGCATATTCACACAGTTACAGACTCCTGCTGCCTGTGTATGCAATCGTTCCCATCAGAGCTCAACACATAATTAGATGTTGTACTGAGAAGCCAAGCCCATATATAGTAAGCAATGTTGGCCACAGACATGCACTTAAAACCAGATTTCTTATTGTACTTTGTCAGACCAGAGTGACCTATTCTAAATGGTGGACTTTGGATCGGTTCAACGGGCTGTGTCCAAATCCAGGGCCTGTGTGTTTTTCCAAAGCGACACTATTGTTTAACGTGTTAAAGTCACACTCAGCTGTACAAACAGGTAGCGTGGAAACAGTGGAGCTGTATTTGGGTTGATCAGGCTTCAGACATCCTTTAAACAAACAGGTGAGCTGAAAAGAGAGAACTGTGGACGTCTGTGCACGTGTCATTCAGCCACGGCTGTAGTTCTGTTCCCATTCTCTCTACTTTGTGTGTGTGTGTGTGTGTGTGTGCGTGCGTGCGTGCGTGCATGCGTGCGTGCGTGCGAGCGTGTGTGCATGTGTGAACAGGTGAGCGAGCCACCGTCTTTAGCTCCAACACACATAGGAACTGAAACACACAAATACACCTATTCACACAAATTCCTGCTGATCCCCTTAAACACACCTCGTCTTACTCACGGTGTGATTCCAGCCAAAGCAGGGATCACACAGTCCAGTCCCCCTGAGACAACATGAGTGTGTGTGCTTGAACTTAATTGTTGTTCAAACATCTTTATTGAGTTGACTCCTTGTCTTTCCTCTCAGAGTAAAGTCTCTCAATGGGATGCTGCAGAGGAAAAACAGCTGACAGTCTGTGGAATTCTCAGGGACGTGAAGGGTTAACTGGGCGTTGACCTCTGCACTGTGGGAGGGAAGCACAACTAAAATACAACAAAGATCTTCGACTGGACTGTCATCAAAAGCTTACATTAGATAATGAAGTGGCAGAGCTCGACAACCTGAGTACAGTGAAACGGATGGCTCATTTTACGATACAATGGATTTCAGCAGGTTAATTATTCTTTTACATTTAGTGCAAAAGAAAATTCCGCTAT
>JARVGV010001459.1:10032963-10045503 GCA_031762435.1 Hypsolebias longignatus | reverse complement strand
CTGCTAACACAAAACATGTTTTTTATTCCTTGCTTTAAAGTGGATATTAGTGGCTGGCTGAGGCTGTAATAATTTAATACTGTATACGCTGCAAAGTGAAAGAAAGCAGCACGTCAAAAATGAAACTTAAAACAGTGAGGCAGTCAACCACCCCGCCCACCGAGACTGTGTTATGTCTTTCGCATAATGCTTAGCGGTATTTAGTGTTCTGGCTGCACCATGAGTGAGATGGACATCTGTGATATACATGTTCTTCTTGTGCTCCATTAAAGTCATGGTTTATTACAGCGTCATATCTAAATGGTATCGGATCGGGAAAGTATCGGTATCGACTGATAACCAGACTTAAATATCGGTATCGGATCGGAATTAAGAAATGTGGATCGGTGCATCCCTAATAAAAACGCCCTAGTCTCACAAAGCTGGGCTGAATTTTGCCCGGAGATCGTGGGGCGCAGGATTGGACTTGGATAAGCTCCAGCTGTAAAGAGGGACAAGACGATCCGAAGACAAAAGAGGACTTCTTTTTTTAACAAAGATTGGAGTCTTCTTTAGCTCAGCCCGGATAAAAAGCCCAAACGCTGATTCCCTCAGATTGCAACAGCTGAGCTGAGGTGGCCTCTACCCACATAGGAAGACGTGCCCCTCACCATGCAGAGGAACCCGTGGAGATTCCCACCAAAAAGTGATGGTGAGTGGACACCTCAAAGATTCAGTTCCTTATCAAGTATTAAATCAGATTAGAACAGCAGCGGATAAGATAGTGAAAAGAGAAGTTAATTTCTTGCTGGACTTGTTGGCTCAGAGTTGCAGAAGGTTGTTGGTATCAATAAGGAACAACATTAATTGGGTCCGCTTAGGATTTGGAGTTGTTATGTGGGACTGTTGAGTGTGTTTGGGCGTTGACCCGTGCTCAAGGGCTCTTGAGCATATTCAAGGGAAAAGGCACGCCTCTCTTAGTCTCACTGGGATAACAAGCAAACCCCTCCTCCGCTGGATGGTTTAACATCAAGTCTAGTGATTGATCAGACAACTGAAATGTATTCACTGTATAACCAAATGTAACTCTTGTATTGATTGTGTTGAGGCTGTTTTCACCTGCCAACCGCTAATTAAAGCAAAGCAAAACGTATAATTCTGGATTCTTATTTCATCTCCCCTCTTGTTCCTGGAAAGATGGAAAGCTTGGTTCAAGATTAATAACAAATGTGGAATTTTTTGAGGTTTTAAAGGGTTTCGTAGCTGCGATTATGAAAATAACATCCATGAATCTTATTCCTGGATTCTAAATAAAACCAGATCAGAGTCAATTGCAAACGCTAAAGAGATAAGCAGCCGTGAACGTGTGTTTCTTCGTGCCAAATGTCCCTACTCCAGCTGCTAAGTCAGGGCGAGGCACAAGGTATAAAATTGGATGGGACGCACGGAAGAAGGTTGTGGAAAGTCTGGTTGAATTATCTCGATACAGCCTAACTAAAACTGCTCCAAGAGTGGCTGCGGGTGATACCTGAGCCTTAGGAGAAGTTGTGACCCCTTAGAGGAGAAGGCTGCAGTGCGGGCGTGGCACGTGCCGTGTCTGCCCCACTGACGGAGCGACGACAACTGTTAGTGTAACGTTAACTTAGGATGGACTATTAATTAGATTAGCTCTATTGTTACTGCCTAACCTAAATGTTGGTGATTCCACATCTGAAAAGGGATGCAACCTTTTCACAATATATGCTGTAACCGTCCTGTGGCACTCTTCATTCAGTTGCACTGACGTATTTCCCTTGGACGCGATGGTGAACACCGTGGAGCCTGAATAACATTATGAGCCATTTCAGGTCGTTTGTCTATGGAAAAAAATATGAGCTAACGTTAGCATGGTGTTTGCATTTGAGTCGGCGTACCACTTTAAGTCAAGTTTAACTTAGCTGCCTTAATGTTGGTAAGAGACGTAGTTTATAGTTTTATCTACTTGATGGAGCCGGAGAAGGAGGCAGCAGGTCTGGCGGAGCGCTTCAAAGACGGGCCACATTTTTACTTCTGAGGGTCAGACCCGGAGGCAGCGAAAATAGTCTGATAGAGCACGTCAAAACGGGCCACTGTTTTACTTCTACACCCTCTTTTGCACAATATAAAATTATTGCCAGTGCTGGCTGAGCTGACTGGTCATTTTATTAAAGTTAAGCCACACTTTCGACCGCAGCTGTTCACTCTCCATGTATGGAAACACTTCCAGTGGATTCTTCTTCGTTGGTCTTCAGGGGGCAGCTTCGTCTTCGTTGGTGTTGGAGGTCAGCTTCAACTTCCGGTTGGTGGACTAGGCATCAAAAATAAGAATTAAAAATAAATATTTTGAATGATTCCGGGAAAACCGGACAGTTATGCCCCATTTGCACTGCTCCTAATCAGCCTCAACTCTGCTCAGCCCTGCACCGCCTGCTCAGCCTGGATTTGCACCTGCACTTTAGGACCGATTCTGGAGGCGTGTCCAGAATCCTCCTAATGAGAGTTCTGTGATGAGTTAAATTCAAAGCAGTCTGCTCCTCAGATAATGTTAAATTATTATTTTTATATATGAATGTTTCGGTTCAGTGCCCTGAGACGACTGCTGTTGTGGCTTGACGCTATGTAAATAAAGTGAACTGTTGCTCTTCTTTAAACATGTTTGAGGGAAATATTCCTGATAATAATTTTGTCTTTTTATGATTTTTCAGCTGAGTTAACTTTAATTAACAGATTATTTAATAAAGTCAAAGTGAAAACTGGATTTCATGATGAAGCCGTCACAGTTTATTTATTTTTAATCTTCAGTGATGAAAAAAAAAAAAAAATTATACACAAAATGTTTTTAAAATAACACTTTCACCCTCCATCTCGGACTGCCGGTCCTCCTGCCTGCCAGGGCTTGGAATCTGGCCTTTGTGAGCACACGAGGCCAGGGCTCGGGGTCTGGCCTCGTGTGCTTCGCTGGTCGACAGCTCGTATGATCCTCCGCGGTGACTCAGCTCGCTCGTCGTTCATCAAACACAAAAACTGCCTGGACTTAAGCATTAAACACGGTGTTGTCATTATTTTTTTTATCTTAAAAATAGATCCAGCCGCTGCGCCGCATCCCGAGAAATTGCAACTGGCAGATTGGTGAAAAGTTTCTGATCCAATGACTCCTCCCCCTGACCAGTCAGAGTCCAGCATTCACGTTTTGATGCAAACTCGGCTCGACTGAGCTCGGTCAGTCCCACCAGAGAAGCAGGGGCGAAAAGAGGACTTGAATCAGCCTCAAATCAGCTAAAATACTAGCTAAAGTATTAATCCAAAAGGGTTCTTTCCATGGCGCGCTGCACGTAGTTGGGGCTGTGTAGAGGCAGTGCAAATGGGGCATTAGTCCCTCCTTGCACTACTGTACACAAACATCCATCCATTCATCCATCCATTATCTTTACCTGCTTCTTCCTTTTTGGGTTGCGGGGGTCACTGGTGCCCATGTCCAGCTATCACTGTGCGAGAGGTGGGGTACAGCCTGAACAGATCTCCAGTTCATCACAGAGCCATATAAAGACAAACAAGACAAACAACTGTTCACTCTCTCACTCACACCTAGGGAGAATTTAGAGTTACCAGTTAGCTTAACCAGTTAGCTTAACATGCATGTTTTTGGTTTGTGGGAGGAAACCAGAGTACCCGGAGAAAACCCACACATGCACAGAGAGAACGTGCAAATTCCACCCAGAAATGCCCCCTAGACTGCGATTTGAACTGGGGCAACCCTGCTCGCTGAGAGACAGCAGCTCTACAAAGTGTGCCATTGTGCTGCCCTGTGCACGAATACCATTTGTTTCACATAAATTGAAGACTTGTTCCCTGCATTATATCCTATTACTTTATTTTTGTTCTTTTTAAAATCAGTAAATATATTGTTACATGTATTTTCTTCTTTTTTCACAGCAATCAGTGATGGTTGGTGACAAAATCTTTCAAAAGAAGCAAGATCCAAGAGAAACTGAACAATTGTTTGCCAGACTTCACCTTCAAGACAATTACCAACAGAAGTTGACTCCAGAGGTTTTTCTTGAAATTAGTCCATCTTTAAATCCCTATCATGAAACATGTGAGAAAGATCTAGCTCACACCTTTCTTCACAGGCTCATGAAGTTGGATTACAGGGTCAGATATATTCCAGTTAAACAAGACAACCTTGAATTGACATTTCTACATACTGTTGCTAGAAATGACTCAGTTGAGGCGGATGAAAATGATTTAGAGGCCCTTTTAAGCTCTAGTGTAAACACATATCAAACAAAACAAACTCAGATGCATCCAATGGATGTTCAAATGGCTGTGTTTCATTGTTCAGACAGTTTCCTCAGGCAGATCATGATCACAAAGTTGTCACAGTGTCAGTATGCCTTACCGTTGCTTATTCCTGACCCATTCACAATGGAGATTGAATGTCCTTTATGGACATTCAGACAGATAACAAAAACATGGAAGATACCTGAAAACAAAGGTGATTCATACATCACTATGAAAAGTATTCCAATCTACAAAGCAGAGACTCCATTGGTGTCGTTTTTCCGTTTGGGTTCAACCTCAGTGTCCAAGTCTCAACTGATGAACTCTTTGATCAATGACCGCCACGACACGTTCTTCCACAGAAACTGTGCTGGTAGTACAAAATCTCGCCATTTATTGAATGGTGTTGCAGAGATTGCATGGTACTTCCCTGCCGGAAAATCTAATGATGCCTTCAATGACTGCATTGCCTTTTGTAATCTTCATGGAGATGCTGCAGGGATTAAAATACAACGTGAAATACTGACTGAAAAATCTTCATTCAGTGTTGTGCTGGTGCCAAATCTGCAAAAAGATGACCAGAATTGGTCAGTCATTTCTGCTCTTTTCATGTCCAAAAAGCCTCTCATTTGTCTTGTTGTTGATGATACTTGCAGCGCTACTGAGATTAAAAAGGGAAAATACAAAATGGGACTAAAAGACAGAAGTCACTCAGATGTATCTGAACAGCTTAAAAGAATAATTCAAGACATTTTGTATTTTCAAGATTTGTCTCTTACAAAAACATTCTTTCAGCTTGAAACCATGGCTGAGGTCTCTGGAATTAAAGTGGACGAAAGTGACCCTATCTGTCAAAAGGGAAAATTTGCAGCAATGAAAATAGCTAATCTGCTTCAAAATAGGAATGTTTTAAAGATCAAGGATGATTTCCTTCCTTGTCAAGGCCATCTGTGGCATGAGTGGTGCAAAATAAACAAAGGACTCTATAATCTTAAAGGAGATGTTGAAATGGAAAAATCCAAAAAGGAAAGAAAACTGATGGAAATACGGAAGAGTCAATGTGGTGCTTCCAGCAGTAAACTGATGAAGTTGTTCACCGAAAGCCTTTTGTTGTTGCCATCAAAAGACAAAAAATACTACCTGAGATGGACTCAGATCCTAACAGATGCTCTCTCATCAGATGATATTTCTTCAATTCTACAGAAATATGATGACACATGGTCGGAATTCTTGACTTTAAAGAACAATCACGACAGTGCCGAACTCATAGAAAGCAAGAAAAATGAGCTTGAAAACCTATCAAAAGAACTGCAATCAGCAACATTTGGCTTGGAGCACTTTTTCAGAGAAATGGGACAGTTATATGAGGCCCATGAAACAATTTATGCAGAGAACAGAAAGGGTGAGTGGTCCAAATACCCTGAGTTGGCTGCAGATCTACTGATCTCTGGACACCCCTTAGAACTGATGGATGGTGATGCAGGTCATGTTCCTTTGAAATGGATCTCTAGTCTTTTAGAAAAAGTCATCCAGAAACTGGGCGACCAAAAAGTTTTTGTACTGTCAGTTTTGGGTGTACAAAGCAGTGGAAAATCAACAATGCTGAACGCCATGTTTGGATTACAGTTTGCAGTGAGCTCTGGCAGGTGCACCAGAGGTGCATTCATGCAGCTGGTAAAATTATCAGATGAGCTCAAGAAGAACTTTATGTTTGACTATATTGTGGTGGTGGACACTGAAGGATTGCGTGCTCTTGAGCTGACCGGCACCTCAACCCTTCATCATGACAATGAACTGGCAACATTTGTTGTAGGAGTGGGAAACATGACGTTAATTAACATCTTTGGAGAGAATCCAGCTGAGATGCAGGATATCTTGCAGATTGTTGTTCAGGCTTTTATGAGAATGAAGAAAGTTAAACTTTCACCAAGTTGTCTTTTTGTTCATCAGAATGTTACAGATATTGCAGCAGCAGAGAAAAACATGGATGGAAAGCGACGCTTGCAAGAAAAGCTGGACCAGATGGCTCAACTAGCAGCCAAAGAGGAGGACTGTGTTGCAAAGTGCTTCAGTGACATCATTAAATTTGATGTACAACATGATGTGAAATATTTAGCCCAGCTATGGGAAGGCAGTCCACCCATGGCTCCACCAAATCCAGGCTACAGTGAGAGTATCCAGGAACTGAAAAACATTATTCTCTTTAAAGCTTCAAAGTCTGAGTTCATCACTCTTTCACAGTTCACCAGAAAAATCCAGGACCTGTGGAATGCCCTTCTGAAAGAAAACTTTGTTTTCAACTTTAAGAACACAGTTGAAATTGCATTGTACAGAAAACTTGAGGACCAGTATGGAAACTGGACCTGGACCATCAGGAGCAACATGCTGATCATTGAAGACCAGCTTCATAACAAAATAGAAAATGGACAGCTGAACAAAATTGACTTGAATGATCTTATTAATGAATCAAGCAAGACATACAAAGAAGTAAAAACAGCAATGTCAAAATACTTTGAGGATGACAAGGATAAAGAAATTCTGGTTCAGTGGAGAAGCCGATTCGAGAACAAAATCAAAGAGTTTCAGAATGACCTGGTCAGAGTGGTGAAAAGAAAACTAGATGAAGTTATCCAGCAAAAGCTTGCTCAGCAAAAGCTGGACTATCAGAAGCCAGTGTTTGAGAACAAACTCCTACAGAAGAGCAAGGAACTTGCTCAGCAGTTAAAAGATAAGGCCAAAGACGAAAAAGAGCTTCTAAAGCAGTTCAACTCTGTTTGGAGCACCTGGGTTATAGAATTAACAAATGATACAAAATCTGTTGACGACATCAATCTGGATGAGGATCTGTTAACTATCCTTGAAGAACTTGGGATGGAATTAGCTCTCATAGTGGAATGTAAAACAAGAGGCTGGTACAAATGCTTGCCAGAGATTGGTAATTATACAGAATATGTGATCTTCCCAAAGAACCAAGACATGTCTGAAACAAACATACCATCTAAAAATAATGAGAACAAACAGGAAGACACTAAAAAACAAAAAACATTTTTCAATTCTTTTTGGAACCTTTTCAGCAGAAAAAAAAAATCAACACCAACAGAGCAGCAGAACTCATTTAATTATTTGTGGTATGAAGATCAACAACAGGTCAGAGAACTCATTGACAGTGTTGTAGCAGAGTCTCTTGAAACAGTCCAACAGATGCCTGTTGCTACAAGAGGCTACAGATCAACTTATCTGCAGGAAATTGCAAAACGTGGGAGAGAAAAGGTTAAAGAATTTAAATCCAGGTGGAAGTATCCTTTAAAGAATGAGTTTACAGTTGATCTGCTCCTGTATGTGTTTCATTCAGCAAAGAGTTTGCTTCTGGAGTCCCAGAACAAATTCAGAAGGAACACCGATGCACTCTTCTATTTGGAAAGCAAGAAAATTCAATATTATAACATTTTCAAAAGCTTTTGCAAAGGAAGTTCCTCTGCTGTTGTGCTTGGAGAACTGATTTGTGAAAAGTTAAAAGCATCCATTGTAGAAGCTGCCTACAACAAGACTGCCATCACTGTCGCAGGAGAGATGAAGTGCAACTTCCCAGCCTTCAGTGGAAACAGGCTGAACTTGGAGAAACATGTATTGCAGTCACTCGCTGAAAAAGAGGAATTTGAAGGTTTCAAAACATACATACAAAATCCAAGGAGACAGACAGTGGCTTTCATAAAAGCTGAAATACAAAAATACATCACCACCAATTCCAAAAACAAAAAAATGAAAATTGAAACATTTCTTCAAAATCATGTTGAGGACATTTACAAACGTGTTGGTAATGCTTTATCTGCTGCAACACTGACAGTGAAGACTCAACATGGAGACACAAACATGTGGCTGAACCAACTATTCAGCTCGTTAAAAGATGAGCTAACAATTGAAAGCATCTGTGCTCAAAACTTCAGTGACATAAAGGACTTTGATTTTCTCCAAGATGAAACTAATAAACAACTTGAATCAGTCATAGAAGAAATTAGCAGTTTTTCAATACATAAAATGAACAAGTCCAGGCAGAAGCCTGAAGAAATCCTCATTGATCAGCTGTGTATGTGCTGCTGGGTAAAGTGTCCATTCTGTTCAGCTGTGTGCACCAATACCATTGAAGGTCACAGTCCTGATGACCACAGCGTCCCCTTCCATCGACCTTCTGGGGTCAGTGGTATGCACTACAGAAACACTGTGGAGATGTGCATCAGCTTCTGCACAACAAATGTTGCCAGTGATCTCCAATTTTATCCCCATCATGATTCAGAGACATCTGTTCCTTTCAAGGAGTACAGAACTGCTGGTCCAGAGTATGCTGCATGGAAAATCACTCCTGATGAGTCCAAACTGGCATACTGGAAATGGTTTGTGTGTCGATTTCAAAACCAGCTGGAAGAGCACTATGGATTAAAATTTCAGGGTAGAGGAGAAATTCCTGATGATTGGAAAATAATCTCTAAAACCGAAGCTATAAAGAGTTTGGATGAAATGTAAGAGTGGATCAACTCCACCACAAGTTGTGTCAAAATTTTTATAGAAAAACATTTTTACTTTTTTTAACTATAGGCAATTTTGGCCACGAAATGAGACCTGTCAGCAATTAGAAATAGCCTTATCATCTGCCAGCTATGCAACCATAAGAGCTATTTAACACAGGGATGATAAATGGACTAACCTCTGTCAACATGCACAAATTAGTAAACAAAAATTATTCATACTGATGTTAGAGTTGGCCCCAAAACTGTGAACAAATGGCCCATTTTACACAATTTCTTCATATTTTTACAGCTTTACATTCTACGCAGATGATGTTTTGATATTTTTTTATCAACAAGCATAACAAATCTGTTTAAATAATTTGAAGACATACTTTTTTATTTAAAATGTCTAACTTTTTTGTTTAAAAAGGCACACAATCCTTTGTCTTATTATTCTTTGTTTTTGTGGCTATTAATGAAACCTAAAATACTGTAATCATATGTGATGCTTTTAACTACAGTTATAAGGGAACCTTTTTTCCTGCTCAGAAGAAAAAGTTAGAAATTAAAAATTGCTTAGATTATAAAAATATTTGAAAAGGATTCTGAAAGTGTAACTTTGAACAGGACTTTTCATTTTATTTTTATTCATTAATGTTCTCCAAATTCTGTTCTTCACAAAAATATCACTTATACATAATGAAAGATGTTTTTAATTGTTATATAAAATGTGTGCGCTTATTCCCCTACCTTTTCATTTAGCAAAAAAGAGTAACTTGTTTTAACACTATTTGGGGGTTGTTGCTGATAAAACTTTTGTAATTTCTTGTGAAATAGATAATTCAGTGATAAGACTAATCAAATGTTATTGTTATGCTTAAGTATTTTTTTTTAAACTTTACTACTTATTTGTAAAGAGATCAAAATATCAGTCATTTTCTTTCTTATTTTAAATAAATGTTCCATGACATAAAATTTGCTGCTTCTTTTAATATTGGAAAATTTTTCTACATGTCAACTTTTATTATTATTATTATTATTATTATTATTATTATTATTAATAATAATATTTTTGGACAGACATATTTTGGTAAAGTGTCTGTTTGTTCTTCGGCAAACCTTCTGGCCATAATCTAAAAAGTTAAGTCAGGTCCTCTGGACAGGTTAAAAAAAAAAAAAAAATTAAAAAGTAGAAACGTTTCGTCTTTCTTGCTAAAGACTTCTTCAGTCTGAGGAGATGTATTCAGGCCTTTTTTTTTTTTTTTTCTATCTGGATTATGTAAGGATCTGGTATTACTTTGAACCCAAAAATGCAGGGAGGACTCTGACAACTCAGGTTATGAGTAAAGAATAAGTACAGGTATTTAAAGAAAAAAATTAAAGTGCTGATGTGGCAGCAAAAACTTACATGAATAATACAAGGTCATGAAGGGAGTCAAAAACCAGGATTTAGTGGAGGACATGAAACAGGAGACCGAAGTCTTTGTGAAGAAATTACCAGATACCAAACAAAAGAACACTGATTTAAATACACCAACACTGATGAGACAAATGAAAAACAGCTGGGAGGACAACAGGTGAAGAAACCTGGAACTTGAGTGAGTAATTTTGATAGACCACATGATGGAGGCAAAACACTAGGTAGAGAAAAAGGCACCAAGACAAGGATAAGCACAAAAATTACAGCCAAGAGGACAGATTCTTACAGAACAGGAAAACACAAAGAATACAGGCAAAAAGGGCAGAGTATGACAGAGCCCCTCCATCAAGGGACAGCTCCCAACGTCCCAAAGACCAGACACAAGAAACAGACCAGGTGGATGGAGGGGGGAAACACCAAAGATAGAGGGTGCCAAGAAAAAACAAACACAAGAATAAAAAAAATAAAAAAAACCCAGACAGGATCAGATCTGGGAAAAACTAAATACAGGCAGAAGACTAGGGTACCATCATGCTCAGTGGCAACATTCCAGGCAGACGGCCAGGAGGCCGTCCAGAACAAGGCCAGAGTTCAGGTGTGCGGCCAGTAGGCCGTCCAGCATGTGGCAACAGTTCAGGAAGGCTGAGAGGCCATCCAGCATGCTGGAGCAGATCCGTGGCTGCTGTAGAGCACCCAAGCAACATGGACACCTCAGGTTGCAGTGTGGACACCTTGAGATGAGGCGAGGAACCATGATGAGGCGAGGAACCATGACAAGGCGAAGAGACCTCAGGAGCTGTGGGCGGCATAGACCCCTCAAGAGGTGTGAAAGGTGGGCTGTCATCCCAGACACCCACTGAGAAGCATGCAGGTGGGCTGTCGTCCTCGACACCCACTGAGAAGCATGGAGGCGAGCTCTCAACATCCACTGAGATGCATGGAGGCAGGCTGTCACCAAGTCTCGGTCTCTTCATCGGCAGAGGTGGGTCCTTGCGTGGTTCGGCCTCAATGAGTCTCTGCTGCTTTGTTGGCTGGTGTGGGTCCTTAGAAGGTTCAACCTCACCAGACTGAACAGGCACTGCCAGAGGCATAGGAGAGGGTGCTGGCGACACAGCAGATGAAGGGTCTGTAGCTGGCAAGGAGGTTGTAGTGTCTGAAGCTAACAAGATCATGGGATTTGAAGCTGATCAGCTGACATGAGGGTCTTGGAGACATCATCTGACATGGGGGTCTTAGAGGCGGCAGCTGGCCTGGCACCCTCTGCCAATGACTTGGGACCATCTGAAGGCATGGGTCTCTCTGAAGGCATGGGATCTCTAGGAGGCTCAAAGATGCCGGACAGCTGAGAGACATCATGGCCAACCCCTATGACACACTGGAGGATGAAGAGTCATGGCCAAACCCCACTGAGCCACTGGAAGGTGGAACATCATGGCCGACACCCACTGAGACACTGGAGGGTGGGGCGTTGTGGCCGACCCCTACTGAGACACTGTTGGGTGGGGCATCGTGGCCAACCCCCACTGAGACACTGGTAGGTGGGGTATCGTGTCTGACCCCCACTGAGACACTGGTAGGTGGGGTGTAGTGGCCAACCCCCACTGAGACACAGGGAAGTAGATTCAACTGCTTCGTGATCAGCTGGGCTGCACTTAACTGCTTCGTGGTCATCTGGGCTGCACTTAGCTGCTTCGTGGTCGGCTGGGCTGCACTTAGCTGCTTTGTGTCTGGCTGGGCTGTATTTAGCTGCTTTGCGGTCAGCTGGACTGCACTTAGCTGCTTCGTGGTTGGCTGGACTGCACTTAGCAGCTTTGTCATTGTCGATGCAGGAGAATCAGGAAGCTCAGTGAGTTGAGCTGAGTCTGCCGTTGGCCCTTCTTACGGTGGCAGCGTGAGCTTGGACCAGTGGTGAACCAGAACTCCTCCTCATCTGTTTCCTCCTCCAAAGGCACTTCAATAAACCACTGAGGTGGGTAGGAGGAAACAGGATTTATAGCCAGGTGGGTTCCCCTGAACTGAGTCCCTCTACTCTCCATGTCCCGCTGGAAAGTCATTTCTGCTTGACGGGACAGGAACTCAAAAATTTTGGTGAGGGGTTGGCTGTGGTAGTGTGCGTGTGGTCGGTGGTGTAGGGCAGCAGTCGGGGGCATAACTTCGCTTTGACGGAGCACTGGCTGGTAGGCCGGTGTGACCATGTACCATATAAAATACTTTCTAATGATGTTATTTTTTTTTCCTTCTTTCGGCTTTCTTCCCTTCGTTAGGGGTCACCACAGCGAACTAGTCGCACAAAGATTTGGCAATTGTTTTTACGCCGGATGCCCTTCCTGACACAACCAC
>JARVGV010001459.1:9950034-9962333 GCA_031762435.1 Hypsolebias longignatus | reverse complement strand
CACCACTCTCTGCAGAGCTTTTCTTTCTGCAGCTGTGCAGCCTCCATGCCACACGTAGATGCTGGAGCACAGGATGCATTCACAGTAATAATGTTGGATTCTGTCTACATTATACACATTCAACATGTTTTTTCCTCTTTGTATATGTGATGTCAGGAGCTTTGTGTGGGTATAAAAAAGTATCTTCCTGAAATCCTGATTTTAACATTCAATGCTAGGTTTATGATCTGCTGTGATCGCTGTGAGGAGTGGTTTCATGGGGACTGTGTTGGCATCACTGAAGCTCGTGGACGCCTGATGGAAAGAAACGGAGAAGATTACATCTGCCCCAACTGTACAGCAAAGAAAAGCCAGGTGGTCAGGCCCGCTACATCTATTCTTTCTGCAATTGCAGAAGTTTTAAAGCCCAGAACTGCTCAAGTTAAAGCTGCTTCTGCAACTGCTGAGAAAGCCGCCACCAGTGAAGCAAATTTAAATATGTCTGCTGTTCAAGCTGCAGCACCTCCTCTGCCCTCAACAGCTAGTGGGACGGAAGAGAGGGTGGCAGAAGATGTGGGCATCAAAGGCAGGATAGAAAAAGCTACTAATCCAAGTGGGAAAAAGAAGATCAAGATCTTTCAGCCGGTAGGTCCTGCAACTCTCAACAGCGTCAGCCGTTTTCAGCTTTTGAATGACTGTTTATAGATGGTCCAGTACTAAATACTGTAGTTTGATTTGTGATTTAAAAGAGGAAAAGTTCTGTTATTCATAAGTTGCCACTTTGTTTACATTGTCTTTATTATGCACAAACTGTAAACAGGCAATAGAGTACAACTCAGTAACTGAATGGATGGGATTTATATCATATAGTATTTTGGCATAGTTTCTACATTATTTGTCATGATTTAATTTTCTTCTACACTGACTTGGATCAGGCTGTTCAGCAGCCACTTGCACCCAAAGCAGACCAGAAGGCCACACCAGCTGTGGAGATGAAAGTACCATCAACACCAGAGCAAAAAGCCCCACCAGACACGGTGCAGAAGGTTGCTACAGTTGTGGAGGTGAAAACGACATCAACTGTGGAAGTGTCTGAGGACAAGTCCAAGCAGAAGGTTGAAGACGACTCTTCCCTTCCCAAGTGCATCGGCCCCGGTTGTGAAAACAACGCCCAGCCAGACTCTGTGTACTGTGGAAACGACTGTATCCTGAAACATGCTGCTGCTGCCATGAAGTCCATCACTGACGTCAAAGAGCCCAAACAGAAGGACAAGACTCAGACAGACAAGTCTACTGCAAAGGTAACCTGGACTGTCAGAAATGATTTCCTAAAAGCAGCAGTGTACTTCTTGAAACAGTAGAGGATATACATGTGCTCATCCTATTCAATGTTTTAACATTTTTGTTGCTAATTTAAATCAATATAAACAGGTCTTTTTGACAAAAATAATACAAACCTCTTTTATGACAATGAAAACCGATTTTCACAAACTGTCAAATAAAATATGTAAAGTAAGCATTTGCATAAATATTCACACCCTAAAATATCCTAATCCAACAGAAGTTTGTCACTTGGTGCTAGAAGGCCCACAGTTAGTGAAACGTGAGTCTCCCTAAGGACAGTGGGTTTGTCACAAGTGACTGAAGTATAAGATGATGTGTGTATGTGTGTGTGTCTATGGTTATTCAGTATTCCTGGCTGCCATTGCACCATGAAGCCAAAAAGCAACTCCGAGAAAAGATAATGGGGATGTACAAGTCTGTGGATAGATTAAAAAACATGTCCAAGACTCCAAACATCCCCCCATGTGTTTTAAAACCATCATCATGAAATGGATGAATATGAGATATGGCCTTTCCATTTTTCACAAGAACTGTGAAGATGAGACAGTATGTCGTATGGCATTAGTGAATTTGTCTGAAAAAGGCCGCCATCTTTTCAGACTGCACAATAATGACAACATAGGAAACATGTCCTTTGCCTGGCTGAGACTTACTCCCTCTCAGCCACCCAGAGCTGTCTGTGCCTCGCCCCCTGTCTCTTCTGTACGTAAAAATTGTGCTATCTTCGTCATTGAGTTCTTTGGCTGTCAAATATTTACTAGACAATATTTAAATTTATTCTGTAAAAATAGTTTTATAATTGGATGTTTTCTAACAGCTTGAGGAGAAGTTGAGGCAAAATGACACCCTTGTTTACCTTTCTGTCAATAAAGCCCATTTATATTGACAATAGATTTAAGTGAAGGATGAAAACATCTAAAAAGCCTTTTTATTGATATTAAATATTCATGGGTGGACTTCATAATTTCTGGTCAGGTAATAACAGAGAAATGGGCTGTTTTTAGAAAATGTTAGACTTCCAGGGTTTATGCCTCATCTTGAAAAGCATGGAAATGTTGGGGAGTTGATTTTAATGTTTTCCATGTCAGGATAATATGAGGGAGAGGTACTGGATATGGAAAACATTTGTTTATTCAGATGCACATATTTATTGCACTTTAAAAAAAAAATCCAAATATCTACCGGTACAAGTTGCTCAAACTTTCAGAGTATTTTTTGCATTGGTTTTGTATAAATAAACTGCTCTTTTTGTTTTAAAATTTTGTTTTAACAACGTCTTCAAATAAGCAACATAGTTATTTTATTGTGGGACACAGTGTCTCTATTATAGACTATACTTTGCATGTTGGTGTGATAGGTGTTTGTAAACCTCTGATCAGAAATATTCTGTAGGAAGGGAAAAAAGGTGGCTTTTTATTAAAATTTGACAAAAACAAAATATTTAAGGAAATAATGCCTTGCAGTAATAAGCTGTTGTTTATACTCAAATAATGCATTGTAAAGCCAATAAAATATTTTATTTCTAACTGCAAAAAAACCCCAAACATTTTTCACCTTTAACAAACATTCTGATCTTTAATTTACTGATGTTTTGACAAACGTTCATTGCAGTCTTTAAAAAGAAATCTCTGACTTGGGCACCTGTTTCTTTGGCAGAAGCTTGTGGTAAGAGATGAGTTCAGTTTAGGGTGAGGCAAAAAAGTATTTAGTCAGCCACTGATTGTGCAAGTTCTCCTCCTTGAAAAAATGAGAGAGGTGTGTAATTTTCATCATAGGTACACTTCAACTATGAGAGACAAAATGAGGCAAAGAATCCAGGTAATCACATTGTAGGATTTAAAAGAATGTGTAAATTATGAAGAAAAATAAGTATTTTGTCAATAACAAATTAGCAAGATTTCTGGCTCTCACAGACCTGTAACGTCTTCTTTAAGAAGCTCTTCTGCCCTCCATTTGTTACCTCTATTAATGGACCTGTTTGACCTCATTATCTGTATAAAAGACACCTGTCCACAGCCTCAAACTGTCAGACTTCAAACTTAACCATGGCCAAGACCAAAGAGCTGTCGAAGGACACCTGGAAGAAAATTATAGACCTGCACCAGGTTGGGAAGAGTGAATCTACAGTAGGCAAGCAGGTTGGTGTGAATAAATCAACTGTGGGAGCATTTGTAAGAAAATGGAAGACCTACAAGACCATTGATAACCTCCCTCCATCTGGGGGGGCCTCAGGCAAGATCTCATCCCGTGGGGTCAAAATAATCATGAGAACAGTGCACAAAAATCAGAACTACACGGACGGACCTGATGAATGATCTACAGAGAGCTGGACCAAAGTAACAATCAGTATAATGCACTACACCGAGAGGGACTCAAATCCTGCAGTACCAGATGTGTCCACCTGCTTAAGCCACTACATGTCCAGGCCCATCTGAAGTTTGCCAGAGAGCATATGGATGATCCAGAAGAGGACAGGGAGAAAATCATGTAGTCAGATGAAACCAAAAGGTAAAAACTTAACTTGTCGTGTTTGGAGGAACAAGAATGCTGAGTTGCATCCCCAAGAACACCATGCCTACTGTGAAGCATGGGGGTGGAAACACCATGCTTTGGGGCTGTTTTTATGCAAAGTGGGCAGGCTGATTGATATGTGTTAAGGGAAGAATGAACGGGGCCATGTATCATGAGATTTTAGGCCAAACCCACTTTTCATCAGTGAGTGCATTGAAGATGGAATGTGGCTGGGTCTTCCAGCATGCCAATGATCCCAAACACACAGCTTGGGCAACGAAGGAGTGGCTCCATAAAAAAGCATTTCAAGGTCCTGAAGTAGCCTAGCCTCAACTCCATAGAAAATTTGTGAAGGGGGTTGAAAGTCTGTGTTGCCCGGCGACAGCCTCCAAACAGCACTGCTCTAGAGGAGATCTGCATGGAGGAAGAGGACAAAAACCAGCTACAGTGTGTGCAAACATGGTGAAGACTTACAGGAAATGTTTTACCTTTGTCATTGCCAACAAACGTTATGTTACATAGGTTATAAAAATTCAATTAGTAAATTATCTAAGGTAGTCAGCAGTTTGGTTGAGTCTTCACTTTGTCACAGTCTCCCATCCTGAGCAAGCACAAAGGTAACGAAAAGAAAACTCATAACGGGAAGACACCTCCAGCTGAACCAGGCTCAGGATGAGCGGCCACCTGCTTCGACCGGCTGAGTTTGAGAGGACAGGAAGAAGAAACGGAACAGAATGGCAGGTCCAGAATGGATGTGAGCTCTAGAAGGAAAGACTAAAGAAAACACTTGTTAGAAATAATTACAAGTACAAACTCTTCATTTGTATTCATCTGTAACTATTCATTTGATGAAATTAGGTCATTGTGTCCTCCAGAAGTCGACCTATAGCAGCAGAGCTAAGCTCAGGAAATCAAGCTGATCGTAACTATAGGATTGATCAAAAAGGAAAGTCTTAATCCCAGTCTTCAAAACTGGACAATGTGTCAGCCTCATGGACAGAAACTGGAAGTTGGCTCCACAAGAGAGGAGCCTGACAACTGAAAGAGCTTCCTCCCACTCTGCTTTTGGAAACTCTAGAAACCGCAAGTAAACCTGCAGTCTGAGAGCGACGTGAGCTAGTTCCTTTTGTGCTAGACTGAGGGACTTTTAGAATATACATTGTTTTATTATTGTCATTGTGTTGTAACACATAATGCACTGCATTTAAAACAAACCACTTATTATTTAACTTTTTATATTTATTTTATATCTAGAATATGTACCTTGAAGCTGGAGACACTATCCAGTCTTTACATATTTTGCAAAAGAACATGCAGCCTAACAGACCTAAGCAGGTTTTTGTATGACAAATAAAAGGCTGGCTATAACACCTAAACTGTGCCTGATGAAGAATCACACCCCACAACATTTGTTAAATCAGTTGAATGCATAAGACTGGTGGGGGGTGACCGTTTCAAGATAGATAACAATCCGCTTACTGCTGCTGTTTTGCAGCTGTCTGCTCTTCTGATGCCATTTCCTGTGCCCAATCCTCTTTTTTAAAATGTTTTATTGGCTGTTGTCAGCATGTCTCCACTAGAGGCAGTAGTTAGTACTCTTGTGTCCAGACTGCTCCAGAAATTGAAACGTGACTGTCTGAATGAGGTCAAGCTGGGTCTACTCCCTTCTCACACATGCAGATTTCATGTTGTGTTAATCAACCTTTCTTACTGTTGCTAATAGTGCAAACTTTGCCCAATTGGAGATCGTGGGTAAAATATGCCAGAAAATGATTAATTGCCTGTAAGGTTGCTGAAATTCCTCAGCCCAGATTGTGGGACTGTACAGGAAGTTGATAAAAAAAAAAAAACTAGAAAGGAAAGCAGTTACTATTGTTTTAAATCTGTAAATATTAACAGCACAACAATCACTTATTTAAAAAATGCTTTCAGACCATATTTATTAAGGTTTTGTTATGCAGTTATACATGACTGACTTTTAGCAGCTGAATTAATGTAAGTTTCTCTGCTTGCTAATTTTATGTTCAAACTTGGCATGCAGTCATCTCATTCTATTTTAATGACCAAAGTAAATGGGAGGTGGTGTACCTCAAGTATTTATTTGCTGTTGTTATAAAAATGTAATTACTGTATGTACCATCATATATACTAAACATTTGTGCTCCCAACCAAGCCCAAAGCTAATTTTAGAGCCAGTGCAACTGTTTCAGCATGAGAACTTTCATAAAAAAATGAACCAAGTTTAAATCTTCCAAAGCCTGACAGATGATGCATTAGGTTAGAATCGCCTGCTACTCTTCCAAGATAAGTGATTCTGTACAAGTAATGACCTAATATAATTTACCAAGTTTCCATGTCGGGTCAGCTCTTTGTGGTTCTGACCTGCTTTTATGAGCGCCGTAACTCCTCATTACAAGCCAGATCTCTAAATTTTGGCTGTTGATTTTTAACCATTTAATGATGTTTTGAAATAATATTTCAACTCTACTATAACAAAGTCAAAATGGCGGAGCTAAAGAATAGTTGATTGATATTTTAAAGTTGGCTCACACCAAGTATGTCTGTTTGTAGTGAGTAAACTGTTCTTTGACTCTTGAAAATGCCTGAATGGGTTGTTTGTTCTCATCCACCCAGAAAAGTGCTGGCAGAAAGAAGGCCCAAAAGACAACGAAGAACACATCAGACAGCGAGGAAGACCACAGTCGTGATTCAGATGTCAACGAAGACGAGCGTGCTGAGGAACATCCGCCCCCGCTGTCTACTGCTTCCTGGTCCAGCGACCATAATTACATTGCAGTAATTCCAGAAAAGACTACACCCGTGTCACCAACAGTGTTAAACAAAAAGTGTATGTATCTCTTTGAAGGTCTTGAGCTGCTGTTGAATCCACATCACTGTTTTTTCATTATATATGTGCTTCCTGTCATGCTACTCTCATATAGAAATAATCAGTTAATTGGGAGGAAACATGATCTCTACACTAGATTTGTGATTTTACCGGTAAATATGTAAAGACTTTATTACTAAATAAGTTACAACAGGTAAGTGTCAGCTGTGGCTTTTGGAGCGTAATCTCAGAACAAGGAGTTTTAGAATATAAACTTGGTTGTTGATCAGATGATTCAGGGGAGAGGGGGGGTTGCAAAAGCAAACACAGGTCCTTTAAGTAAGTGTTTTTTTAAAAGTATAAACATTAAGTGGGAGGCTAATGGAAAATGAGCCTCAGAACACGCTACAGTCTAAAAATGTAAATTCTTTAATCTGTGGTCCTTTAAAACAGCACAAAAAACAGAACGGGCACAAAAATCACATTTTCACTTGACTAGTGAGGTTCTAGGCTGCATTTGAAAACTTGTAGCTTATAGACCGTTGTGAGGGCAATAAACGGATGAGAGTGATTTTAACTGGAGAGATAATTTTTTAACCTTTATTTAACCAGGCAAATCCCATTGAGATCACAGATCTCTTTTGCAACGGAGGCCTGGGCCTGAAGGCAGCCCAACATGCATGATTTTGGTCTGTGGGAGGAAACCGGATTACACAGAGAAAACCTATGCAAACATGATAAAAACATGTAAACTCCACAGAAAGACTCCAGGTCCAACTGGGGATTGAACCTAGGACCTTCTTGCTGTGGGGCAACCATGCTAACCACTGAGCTGTTGTGCTGCCAAAATACTAACAAATATCTGATGAATGGAATGGGTTTATGAATTGTTGGGTTGTCAAATGTTATGCCTTCACAAGTTTCATCACTTCCTGGGTTTGTTGCCTCACCCATCCTTACTTCCCTCTCCCACAGGTAGGTGTCCTGATAGCCTTCCTTCACTAGTAGGTTGATGAACTTTGCTCACATTGGGCTGATGGTATGATGTTTGCCCTTGTTTTTTTAAATATGTTGTGATCTGAGTTTTTTTTTTTTTTAATTCATATTGAATATGATACATCACTCCAAAAAAGTGACTTTAAAATAAAAGGTGAAAAACAGATTTTTGGATGCGTCAATTGATTAATTATGTGAACGGTGTTGGCATGCTGTTGGATATCATGACCAGCTCATCCCAAAACGTTTATGGCTATTTATTCTACGCAAGATGGATGTCCTTAAGAGGTGAAGGCAACTGGAGGAGAAGTCACTTCATTGAAGACCAGACCTAGGAGAGAAGTGAAGTTCAGGACCCTACAACAGGAGATGGAAGACTGAAGAAAGGGGGGAAACAAAGCCTTGGTGCTTTTCCACATGTTTTGCTGTCGAAGATGTAATTGATCAGAGGGAACCACAATGAAGATTGGGCAGTTGAATTTTATCTCAAGTTACAACAAGGTTTCTGAGGACAGGAGCAGCTGCAGCAGATATGGAAATGTATCTTGACTGCTCAGGACATCAGCAGGTTTACTAACGGTTGTGTTAACGGGCAGTAAAAAACTAGTTTGGTCCATGTTTTGGTGATAATTTCAGGGTTGAGATGAAGAAAATGCTGAAAACATTTTGCATTTAAATTGAGCTTTGTGTGAAGTGGGTTTAAAGACCACTTGATGTTTGTCAAACAGTTGTACCATGGAAATCAAGGTTTTATGTCAGTGTAAATGGGAAATGGACAAAATTAATTTGCATCATTACAATGACTGCTTCATGAAAGTGACCTCGGCCAAGTTGATTTTGGTGGTGATTTATTTATTTTTTTCCCCCACAAGCTTTTTTATGAATCTGATACAATGTCAATAGAAGAATTTGCTCTTGTCCTAATTCTCAAGTGACAGTTTTCTTTAATTCTGAATCGTGTGCTCCATGTGCAGGTGATTCAGTAACATGGTTAAGTGAAACACTGTATTGCTTAATGTACAACTACAATTTATTTTTTTTAATATAGTTTTAATTTGACTGGTTCATAGTTGGTGCCTATGTATAATCTGAAATCTGTTCTTTTGATATTTGGATTTGACAAAAAGATATATAACCGGAGACTTCAGATACTAGACATTTCTAAAAGTTGCATTAGCGTCACAATGTGCAGACATTGCCACAAAATAAAAGGGATCTTTTACTTGGTCAGTTTTTTTAAAAGTTTGCAATGTTTTCTGACTAAATATTACTCTCTACTTTTGCCTTTAAAATAATTGTATATTTTCTAATAAGTATTTTCCAAACCTTTCAGGCTCTAAATTGTGTACAAATAAATAATTTTGAGTTCCTGTTTAGCTGTTTTTAATCTGGGGAAAAAAATGTCACACTTAAACTTTGAACATGTTTGGGAAGATATGCAATTATTTTTAAAATGCTGGGTTTTGTTTTTGACTTCCAGCTCCTCCCAAAGAAGAGAAGCAGAATGAGAAGGAGCCGATTTCATCTCCAGAGAAGTCGTCTTCTGTGTCTGGAACTCCAAGCAAAAGAAAAAAGAAGTCCTCTCCAGCGAAAGCTGAGAAGGTTTCTTCCAAGAGCAAAAAGTCTTCCCATCAAGCTTCTAGCTCAAAGGCATCCAAGAAACCTGCCACAACTCCCACTAAAACTGCTGCAAAGTCCAAGAAACCAGCATCAACGCCTGTTCCAGCCCCACCTCCATTCCCCCCTGGTCCAATTCACATCACGGGTGCGCTCAGAGTCACCAAATGCAACTTCACCATTCCCAAGAAGCAGCCTCAACAAAAGGATGAAGAGAACAAGTCAAACTCTTCAAGAGTCCCATCATCTCCAGAGCCTTCAGCTCCCCCCAGGCATACCTCCTCTTCAAGATCAGTACATCCACCCACTTCAGCACGGCCTGTTTCTCCTATGCGGCCCCCACCCAACCACCAAATGAGAAAGAATATCCGCCGCTCACTGACAGACATCCTCTTCAAGAGGTAACTCACTTTCTCTTTTTAATTCTTAATTCTATTTTGACTCCTGTTGGCACTATATAAATAAACTGAATTTAATTAAAAAAAAATTTTGGGGGGGGTGGGGGGTGCTTGATGTAAAGTATTGACTGTCAGCAGGCTTAAGCAAATGTGCGTTTCCGTCCCACAGGGTGAGTGACAGCGATGATCTAAAAATGACGGAAAGTGAAGTGGGACATCTTGCATTTGCTATTGAGAAGGAGATGTTTAACCTGTGCCTGAGCACTGATAGCAAGTACAAGAATAAATACAGGACCCTCATGTTCAACCTTAAAGATCCTAAAAACAAGGTGAGCATCTTTTAAGTAAAAACTGATGGATTCTGTAAAAGCAGTTAGTTTGATAAGTTGTGGTTTTGTGAGTTTGATTTGCTGTTTTGGGATGTGTTTGTTGCAGGGCTTGTTCTACAGGGTGATAGGTGGAGAAGTTACTCCCTTCAGGCTGGTGAGACTGAGCGCTGAAGAGCTGCTTTCTAAAGAGATATCTGAGTGGAGAAAGTTGGATCCTTCTGGGGTAAAACATCCTTATGTTTGGCCAAACATCTGTTGTATCAGAATCAGAATAAGCTTTATTGTCATTTTACCGAAATACAGTGAAATTATGTTCATACAGTCAATGGAAAGATGGGTGGTGTGCACGTTGCTACTGGAGTGCAGCCCCTTATCCTTTTTCAGAATACAATTTTAGATAGAAAAGGGGAAAAAGCCATGAGAACAGGATGGTAGCATTACAAAAAAAAGATCTCTTCACACCTTGTCCTATCAGGACACGATTTAAGATGTCAAAAAAAAATCTGCATGCTAACACATTTATAAACACATTACATACAGGCATGCATTTGACGGCAAGGTGGTGTGATTGGTCCACGAAGCACTTCCAGATAGTCCATAGTCCTGATAAGGTGTTGGTGTCTGCTGGCACAGTTCTGATAAGCGTTCACAGAATTTCTCGGGAGAGGGGGGTTGTTATAGACAAAGCTTTTTCTTAATTTACACATGTCCCAGGAGATATTTGATAAGTCGTCCCGTTTTCAAGGCCAACCGGGGGAGCCAGATTCAGATGTCATGTTTGGTGGGGTTTTTTTTCTGGCAGTCTGTTTTTTTTTTTTTTCGTGTCACCCTTGAGTCCTGCTGGTGCTTTCAAGATCCAAAATGGCCTGATTAGTGAGCATTCCACTGTTCTGTGCTTACGAGCCACCTCCAAGGTCGTTTCCAACATGCTGGCGAGTCCCAGAAGCCGCAGGTGGCCTGCAATTCTCAAAAATGACTTTCATCTTACGGTTTAGCTTGTAAATCAGCTGAATTTGAGTACTCGATGCATGAACCAAACCTTCACACAGTCTTCGCAGTTTTGCCATTGCTGAAACTACTGCTGCCATCTTCCTTAATAGCGATAACATAGGAATCAGCTGATGCCAGAAAGCAGAAACCCTGCTATCATGAATCCAGTTATATAAACATATTCGGCGTCCTGAGACAAAACAGTAAGACACATCAGCTTCCAAACTCCCCACGGATCCATGACGTATCCTACTGCGTGTGTCTCAGCAGGGCATGAGGGCTTTCCAGGACCCCGTTGCTTTGTTGAAAAGATTTTATCTATTGTGTTGAAAGCCAGCTGACCAGATCCATGACAGTAGTTTTTCATTTTGGATGATGTGTAATAGGAGCTCCGATACACAGAAAGAGAGCGAAAATAAGCAGTAGGAGAACAGGAGAGGGAGATAAGACATCCGCCTTGTATGAGAGCGGGTGCAAAAAAGTATTTTATGTAACCAAGAACTAACTGGAGTTTATATCATTTAAAAGCTGTTTTTTTTTTTTTTTTATTTTATTTTATTGTAATATTAAAGTGCTTTTGTCTGCAGGGTCAGTCTGCAAGGTCCCATTCTGTGCAGTCCAAGCTTAGAAACAGGCATGGCTCCCACAGCGTAGATATGGAGGACGCTCCACCTTCGTCTGATCCAGATGTATGTATTTTTACCACCGCTTCGTCTTCTCGCTTGGCTTCTGCTTCAGTAAGTGGGGACAAGCTTCTCTTTCACACCTTCTTTTCATCTTGCATGACGCTTGTGCTCAGAAAGACATAACTAGGAATGTAACGCACCAGTAGCTTTGCCTGCTGTCTCTTTCTGCACTAATTCTGTCTTTTAGCTCATTCTTACAGATGAAATTTTAGGCAATTCTATGTGATTGACCTGGGTATTTTAGTTGCATGGGTGATTATTGTCTGTTCTTCTTTTTTCAAAATTTGACCCAAATTGTTTTTTGTGTCCCCAGGACCAAGACGAGTCTGGTTCCACTCCCTCAGCTTCAGCTCAGTCTGCAGTTGAAGGAAGTGGTGGCAGCAGTGTTGTAGATGTTTTCAGCAGCATGCTCAAAGACACCACCTCACAGCACAAGGCCCATCTGTTTGACTTGAACTGTAAAATATGTACAGGTAAAAAAACAAAACAAAAACCAGCTCCGTTTTGGGTTTATGTATATATATATATATATATATACAGTGTGTGTGTATATATATATATATATATATATATATATATATATATATAGTGTATATATGTGTGTGTGATATATATATATATA
>JARVGV010001459.1:9805087-9818392 GCA_031762435.1 Hypsolebias longignatus | reverse complement strand
AAATGTCATAGTTCCCAACTAAATATTTAATTTACAAGTTAAATATTTAGTTTACAAACTAAATATTTAGGTGTAAATTAAATATTTAATTTATACCTAAATATTTGGTTAATAAACTAAACATTTAGGTATAAATTAAATGTTTAATTTACACCTAAATGTTTAGTTTACTAACTAAATGTTTAATTTATACCTAAATATTTAGTTGGTAAATTAAATATTTAATTTGATAAATAAATATTTAGCTCGGACATAAATACAGGTAGTCCCCAACTTACGAACGAGTTTCGTTCCTACGCCCGGTTCGTAACCCAATTTTGCCATAAGTTGGAGCGCAACCCACGTGGCGGCCATAACTCCCGATTTTTGCTGTAAGTCGGAAAAAGAACGTTGGTTACGTCTTGTAACCCCAGATTCTATGAGTGTAAGCGTAGCCCTTTAAAGCTGTCGCTATTGGGTTTACCCGTGCTTTGCGCCATCAACATTGAAGACTTTTAGTCCACGCCCACCTGTTGTAGGCCCCACCCGGTCCACTATAAAACCGCCCCTGGACCGGTGCTCGGCTCCCGATTATAATTATTTTTCTTCAACAATGGGAGCCAGTGAGGCCCAAACTTAAAAGGGCTACGCTTACACTCATAGAATCTGGGGTTACAAGACGTAACCAACGTTCTATTTTGTGTAAGCGTAGCCCTTTAAAGCTGTCGCTATTGGGTTAAAGGCGGAGCAAGATATGGTCCATGCCTCACTGGATCTGACTGAGAACCATATACACTCCAGCAACTTGTCGACAACAAGACACCCAATCAGCCTAATAATACACCGAACAACAAGGTGTATAAATTAACAGGTAGGGAGGACCTGATACCAGATGAAACTGAATAAGACCGTTCATATCAGTTCAGGAATAAAAACAGAACAACTGTGTCAAATCATCAATTATTTTTATTGATGTTGGAAAAAAACACAATCATCACTCTGACACGACCCTGAGAACAGAACATGTTAGTGAAGCACTGGAAACATCTCTCAGATAAAATCTGATGAAAGGAGACGGTGAAGACTACGAGGCAGCAGAACAAATGTCCTGCACAGAGAGACCCCCAAACAGGGCTGTAGAAGCTGAAATACCTCTCGTGGAGTGGGCTGTAATCCCCTCAGGTGGTTGAAGACCAGAGGATGAATAAGCAAACGCAATAGTATCACATAACCAGTGTGACAACCGCTGAGAGGTCAGAGGTTGACCTTGAGATTGTTTTTTGAAATGTACAAACAATCTATCAGATTTACGTATGTCAGCAGTACGTGAAACGTAGCATTGGAGTGCCCGCACGGGGCAGAGAAAATGCAGATGCTCTTCTTCTGCACTTCCATAAGGGGGAGGGTAGAACCCATCCAACTTAATAATTCTGGGCCTGAACGAACTCGTTAGGTTCTTTGGAATAAAGACGGGATTTGGCCTAAGCTCAGCCGAACTCCCATCCTCTTGACTTCTTAGAAGAGAAGGAGAGACAGACAACCCAGATAATTCACTCATCCTCTTGGCTGATGTTAAGGCTAACAACAGCACTGTTTTAAAGGATATGAACTTCAAAGATGTCTGCTCTAACGGTTCAAATGGGCCCTTTGTTAATGCGCTCAGAACAGTAACCAGGTCCCATTGTGGGGCTAAGGCGCGTGACACCGGTCTAAGATGACGTGCGCTTTTTAAAAAACATTTCATTAAGGGATGATTAAATGCTGTTTTATCATTAAACCCTTGATGACAAGCCGAAATTGCTGCGGCATACACTTTGATTGTATTGAAAGCCAAACATGAAATCAGATCCAGCTGTTTCCCTAAACACCACCGCTGGAAGGCGGACCATTTTGATGCATAGACAGCTGAGGTGGACTTTGCACGAGCCCCCTGGATGGTACCTATTATGTCTTCAGAAAACCCAAGGTTTTCTAAATGTTCGTGTTCAGTAACCAGACCAGAAGGTGCTGACCTATAATTGGAAAGCTCCTGATCGCTCCCCCCGCCTGCAGGAGAGCATTGTCTCTCCAGGGGAGCTTCCATGACCTGCAGGTCAACTGCTGCATGACTGGAAACCACAGTGCCCTCGTGCGTTCCGGAGCGACCAGGATCATTGTTAATTTCTCCTCTCTTACCCTCTCCAAAAGAGCTGGGATCAGGGGAACTGGAGGGAAAGCATGAATTAGCGTTTTGAGCCATTTGTGCGCAAACGCGTTTACACCCAAAGGAGGGCTGTCTAGAGGGTTTAAGGAGAAGAACAGGGGACACTGAGAGTTCTCTCGAGTGGCCATCAGGTCCACTTCCGCTCTCCCGAACCTGCTCCAGATTTGTAAAATCAGGTCCGGATGGAGAGTCCAGTCTCGGTCTAGTGGCCCCCCTCTCGACATAATATCTGCTCCTCTGTTTAGCACGCCGGGGATGTAAATTGCCCTTAGCGATTTCAGGTGTGTGCGTGCCCAACAGAGTAGCTTCTTGGCCGTGTTTAAGAGCTGAGCCGAATGTACACTGCCCTGGGGGTTTATGTACACTGCTGCAGCTCTGTTGTCTGTGTGTACTAGCACATGATGGTCCCGGATCAGATGAGCAAAGTGCCTGAGAACTTTGTGGACCGTCATGAGTTCCAAAACATTTACCTGGAGGCCACGCCCCCCCCATCGACTGTGACAGACAGGTTCCTCCCCATCCGTAGAGAGACGCGTCTGTGAATACTGACGTGAAATTTGTCCCTTGCCCAGGGGAACCCCTTCTGACAGGAGCGTGGAGTTCCCCCAGTAACTCAGATCCATTCTGACAGACTCTGGGACCACAACTCGATGCTGTTTGTGATGAACTGGGTTGATGTTCAGACGGTTTAACCATCTTTGCAACTGCCTCATGTGAAGAAGGCCTAGCTGGACCACTGTGTGTCCCGAGGCCATCATTCCTAACAATCTCATTATCGATAGTGCCGATACTGACCTGTGAGGCTGAGCATGCTGTAGCAGTGACCTCAGAGCTTCCTTCCTCTGATCTGATAAAATAGCTGTCATGCTGACTGAACACAGATCCACCCCCAGGAATATGATCTGCTGGGATGGGGTTACCGAACTTTTTGACCAGTTTATGGTGAACCCTAGAAAGGTCAGATGGTTCACTAACAAACCTGTTTGTATCTCTGCTTCCTCCCTGGAGCGGGATAAGAGCAGGAGATCGTCCAAATAAAACAGTATTCTCATGCCTTTTGTTCGTAGTGGTTTCAACGCCGCTTCGATGCACTTTGAAAAGGTTCGAGGAGCGAGTGCGTAGCCAAATGGGAGACTGTTGTACTGATAACAGACTCCCTGAAAGGCGAACCTGAGAAATTTCCTGTGTTTGTAAATTATTGGGATGTGGAAGTATGCATCCTTGAGGTTGATCGACACAAACCACTCCTTCGGTGTCACATATTTGATGACACGTTTTATTGTGAGCATGTGAAAAGGGCGACTCATGATAAATTTGTTGAAAATTGACAAATCTAAAATGGGTCTTAGACCGCCTGATTCCTTTGGAACCAGGAAGTACCTGGAATAGAACCCGGTCTCCTCCTCCCCTGGAGGAACTTTGGAAATAACGTCTTTCTGCATCAGCTCCTCTAATTCTAGCTGAAGAGCTGTGCCTTGCTCTATGGACGTGAGTTTTGTTTCCAGCACCCCGTTGAATGTCGGTGGGGCCTCTGAAAATTGCAGGGTGTAGCCTTTGGAAATTAGTCTGCTCAACCATTTGTTTAGCGAACACGACCTCATCCATGCTTCGCTGTGAGAAGTTAATGGAGCGGCCTGATCTTTCTGATTTATTAGAAATAATGGGTGGGCCTCGACCGCCGCCAATTGGGCAGAGCCCGCAATGGCCCGTGGGAGGCCCTTCTGAAACGGGGCGTTTACCTTGCACCGCGTCATCACGACTGCACTGATCGCTGTGTGATAGGGGCGGCAAAATTTTCCTTTTAGGTTTGTTGGACATACTCGTTTGTGGCTGTTTGATAGAAAATGAAAAAGTCCTGGATGAATGAGGCATTTCATAACCAGGCTCATGTATTTAACCTGTGTTTATGAAAGCAGGAGTTTCTGAAAATTGATTAGAAAACTCGCCGCTCTGCTGATGAGTGCAGCTGCGCGAGCGAGCCCCCACCGCGGTGCGGGGGGGCGGGGCTGGCGAGTTCACAGAGAGGTCTCTGCTCGCACCTGCTTCAGCTCTGATGATTTCAATATCTGATTCAGGAGGTGTGTTAACAAAGCATGGTGTGGAGGTTTTCATCATATTTGAATAAAGCTCTGTTTTCAAAAACAAGATTTTATTTCGTTCCTCACACAAACTGGCAACATTACTCACACCCCCGGCACACCGTCACTTTTTATAGTTTATTTTCCTCGAATCCTGGTGCTGCCCGGCCCATGGAGGCTGGTATCGGTTCCTGCCTCTTGCAGCTCCAGCCCTGAGAGGCTGAGACGTGTGCCCTCTGGGAGGGGCCGGGGGAGGCGGCATCGCATACGTAGAAGCCGGCGCAGCCCAACGGTGTTGTTGCCGGAAGGCTCTGCTCTGCTCCCGCGGCCGGCTTGGATCGCAAGGGTCCGAGCGGGGGAGGAGGGTGACATGCTTCCGTACCTGCTCCAGCGCTTCGGAAGAGGACTTCAGTTGATCGAAGATGGAGTGGTAGTGCTCGCCGAAGAGCCCTTCAGGTGAGATCGGACCCTCGATCAGATCTTTCTTAATGTCCTCAGGGATAGACGTAGAAAGTTTAAGCCACAGCTGCCTCTGGAGGATGGTGGACCAGGCGGAGATACGGGCGACACACGACCCGAGGACCAAGCACATGTTTGTAATCGTGTCCGCTGTGTCCCCGACCATCTCGTGATTCGGGTCTTGCTGGATACTTATTGCCAATAAAGCAATGTTATTAGCGGCTGCACCAACCTGGGCCGCGCACTGGTGGATCTTATCGTGCAGCTTGGAGGTGAGCTGGACGCTGGCGGAAAAATCTTCTTACCAGCATGTCTCGTTAGTCTCACTTCGAACACGGCAGATAAGCTGGGCTCCAGATGGGGAACCGCAGGAAAAGCTTGCTCGGTGAGTCCCCGACCCTTAGTGATGGGCACGAACGCCGAGACCGGGGCTCTGAGCTTCATCGGTTCGCTGTTCGCGCTCTGGATGATGGCGGCAACATCAGGAACGCAGGGCCAAACTGGTTCCGCCTGGGTGCCGTGGTTGGCAGCAAACTTCCCCGCCAGCAGGGAGGACGTAGTTTGCGTGGCGCATTCAGGGACCTCCAGCCCACAAGTGTCCGCAGCCCATCTGATAATGCGGGGGAGGACGTGAAGCAGGGTGGGGTGGAGGGTCTGGATTGGTGTGGCGGTCGGAGGCGGTGTTGTGCCACCTGCCGCTGGTGATGGAGCTTGGCTGCTGATGGACCCCTCTCGGGAACATGGGGGGAGGGTCGAATTGGGTCTCCCCATCACGGCGACTGGTCCAAGAGCGTCGGCAACTTGAGGTGCCTCGACGGGAGGTATAGCCGGTCCCGCGTCTCCCATAGGGCAGGGTGGGACAGGGCTGCTAGCTCTCTCTGGAAGATGGCGGAGAGGAGAGGCCGGTTCCGAAACCCCAAAGGGGGACGGGCCGCCAAAGCTAGTCACCTCCGAAGACGTGTACTCCGACAGTTCCTCGAACCACTCGCAGGACGACGCGTCTCCCTTCGGCTGACCCTCCATGACCGAGACGGCGAAGAGGTCAAGCCAGCATCTTTTCTCCTCCTCCGTTAGGTGGGAACAAGCCGGGCAGGAGGGATGCTGACCCAGAGCTTGAGCGGCGTGTGAGACTCCAAGGCAGCTCTCACAGAGCAGGTGCAGGCCCGATGACAAGATGACCCCGATGTTGCAGCCCGGGCAGGTCCTGAAGGTAGCTTTCGTAGACATGTTGTAGATAGTTATCTCGTCGATGTTGATGGTTTTGAAGAAAAAATGGGAGCCGAGCACCGGTCCAGGGGCGGTTTTATAGTGGACCGGGTGGGGCCCACAACAGGTGGGCGTGGACTAAAAGTCTTCAATGTTGATGGCGCGAAGCGCGGGTAAACCCAATAGCGACAGCTTTAAAGGGCGGAGCTTACACGAAATAGAACAAAGTTTTTCTCATCTGTTTATGTAAAAAACAAAAAAATGTAAAAATAAGAACAGCTTCAAAAAACATAATGAAACATTTCTGTTTTTAACTTAATCAGTGTTTCCAAATTTTTAAATTCAACCAAAATACCAGAATAGCCAAACTGTCTGTGAAAACTAACATAGACAAAATAACTTCAGCCACATTTACAGCTGCCCTCTGTTGCTTGTGTTTCAAGTTGTAAACAGTGGCACACACAACTGCCCTGTGTTCATATTTTAACACTACAAAACCTTTATTCAACCTTTTAAAGGCAGATGTGAATTTCCCAAAGAGCCTACGGACTTAAGAGTCTTTCTGCTTCAAGTGGGTAAGAGCAGTGTGGACCACAGAAGAGATGGCATCCTCTGTTGATCTATTCTCTTGGTATGTGTACTGGTGAGGGTTCACATTGATGTTGGTGTTAACGTTGATATGGGTCATGGTCGGTTTTTCGGAGCATTTAGACTTAGAGACTATCTGGGTGAGGTCTTCCGGCCGGTAGTCATTCAGACCAGTCACTGTACAGCTCTTCGCATGCTGAAGGCTATGGATGTTGTGGCGCTGTCATTGTTGGCACATCTCTTAAATGTTGCATGGAGGACAGGGACATCGCTGTGGAGTGTCAGACTGGGGTGGCAACTTGCTGCTGATATATAGTGTGGTGAAGTGGCATGAGAACATTTTGGAATGCAGGAAATAGCAGAAAAATCATACTTGGTGAGTCTAAAAAGTGTAGAGGGTTATGAGTTCTTGCACCCTAACCAAGGTTTTCAAAAATTTACAAACCAACTCAAACAGTTAAGCAAAAAGAGAAATGCAAAGGGTCTTAGCTAAGTTTGTTGCTGCTTTATCAAAAGTTTTTCCATATTTAGAAATGTCAAAATGTAAAGACAGTAAGTAGTCTTGCTACTGTGCTGATAGGTGTATTTGGAGCAGCAGTTCTGAGAATAGAAACACCTTAGGTCTGTACACAAAGACTCGGTGAGAGAAGCAGAAAGCTCAGAGTCAAGGAGAAAGCTGAAGAAAACTGACAGCTCAAGGTACATGAGCACAGCAGCTGATGATAACCCTATTGTCAGCCAGAGTGTCCTCCTCAGCATTTGCTCTTAAGAAATATTCCTTTTTAGTTTTTTCCTCCAACACTGAAATGGAATTTCTGTCCTTACTCCAGCTCATCAGAACGTCCACAGGAGCTTTGTGTTAAGATAAGTTTCCTTTTAATTTTTTTTTCTTCCACTTGGTGTGTCAGCATTATTATGAGGCACAGCAATAGGACGACACAAATCTACATGCATTGTCAGCCTGACAGCAGCCCATGTCGCAGAAAGGCATAGTAAGATTTCTGCCAGGACCAGTCAAATTATTTTTTCTCTCCTGATGCACTTTCAGACAGATAAGCTGTCCTTAGGCTTCACACACTCCCTCTATTTGGCTCACCTCTGTTGCTCCAGAAACATTTGGGAAACGTGATTGATGGAAAGGTGCAGGCGGAAGAACAATGTCAGCACTTGTTGCCGCGGAGGTCTCCATCAGAGGCGCTGTTAATGCACGTCCTTTATCCATCGCAGAAATAATCCAGACATCTAATAAGTCTCCAAACAAATGCCACAGGGGCCACACTTCCTTGTACTTTCATTGTGCGTGGTGTTGCAAAGTTCAGCTTACTGCAGACAGTCGGCAGGGACAGGAAGATGCTGTGAATATAGAAGAGTTAAGCCTCAGCGGTGACATTTAAAAAAAAAACCCAACCTGTTTTGTTATTTTGACTCAGATTGTGGCACATCCAGTCTTTAAAACCTCGGTGCCATTTTTGCAGAGATGTCAACAAGGCTGGCAATGTGTCAGGCTTATGAGCTTCAGCTAAAAAAGAAAAAGAAACAACAACCAAAAAATAAATAAATAAACTTGTCAAGCTTTATTAAAACTGTTGAGAGAGAATTAAATTAATAATAAGAGTAGGGAAGTTGCCAGGGCTGATGTATGTGATCTGCCCCTAATTCAAATTGGGTCATAAATGTAATCCGTGATTACAGCTTTGCTCCAAAAGAGGCCCTCCAGGATCCATTTGCTCTGAGTGAAGTTAACATGCTGCTGCTGCTGCTTTACAACCATAATTTACATTCAGCATTGCTGAAAAAAAAAAAAAAGAAGAAGAAGCAAATCATTTGTCATTTATTTATCTTAGGAAACATGTAAATGGATTACATGGCTGGGGTTAGAGTCCATTTTCCCCCTGCTTCTCCTCCTCCATCTCCTTCTCCTCCCTAACTCCCACAGTCCTCTTTCCTGTCACCAGAGCTGTGCTCATATCCATTACACGGCTCCGCTCCTGTGATAAATCTGTCTGTCAGAGAGACATCATAATCAAATTGTTCCAGAGGTCATTTAACATCGCAGAGGAGGGACTTCACTTTAGCCCCTGGAAGATCCAGCTCAAATACAATTTATGTGTCAGAGATGAATTGTGGAATGAAACATGCAGGGAGAAAATGAACCATTCTGCTGACTGAAATAGCCTTGTTATGGCCAACTGTGTCACTTTATCTGCCAAGTTAAATCTCTGATATTTAAGCACCATTCCTCCCTCCACTGTGACTGTGATTTTAATAGGAATAGGTAATAGATAAGACACTTTACTGATGAATGAACTGAGCTTGATGTGCTGGAAACCAAATAGAAGTGTAATGATACACTCATTTAAGTAGGGAGAAGCTGTACATTAATTCTGAGACTGAAGTACAAACACAGGTGGAGCCTTCTAATTAGGTCTTAATGTATGCAGTTACTTTATCTACACAATTAAGAAAACCTTCTCTGTGTGCTTTCCCTTCAGGTTATTCAGTATATCTGAACTACTTTGCTACTTTAAGGACTTTTGCTCTGCACTGGCAGTGCTCTTAATGTGAGGATATGTGCACGTTGTTCACGTGTGTTATTGTAGTGTTTCTGCTCATAATTTGTTTTTAGCATTGGTATACAGTATGTACAGATGCTCACATTTCACTCCACTTTTTAACCATGTCAATCAAAAACTACAACTTGCTCTCAGATCTGGTGGCTGTTTCCCAAATTCTAGATGAGAGTTAATCACAGCTTAGCATGTAATTGACTCACAAATGTCATGAAAGCAACGTGGAACAGATTAGTAAAGGGATTTATTTTTGGAGCTAACAGACAAGGTTAGTTAATATTGAGGAGTATTTTTAATTAACAATTAGGAGGAACTAACCTGATGCAAAATGCCTTTTTGTTCAATAATTTAAATAATCCATCAATGTCTTTGTTTATTTAGTCTTAAGTATTTAGCTTTTTTAAAAATTTATAGATTACTACATCAGTTCTATTGCCTACAAAAAAGATTTTGTGGTTTACCGTCCGTCCGTCCGTCCGTCCGTCCATCCGTCCATCCGTCCGTCCATCATCTTTACCCGCTTCTTCTTTTTTGAGTCTCAGGGGTCATTGGTGCCCATATCCAACTTGATGGATAGCTGTGCAAGAGGTGGGGGACACCCCAGACAGGTCTCCAGTCTATCACAGGGACACATAGAGACAAACGAGACAAACACCCTTTCACTCTCTCACTCACATCTAGGAACAATTTAGAGTTACCAATCAGCCTAACATGTTTTTAGTCTGTGGGAGGGAACCCATGCATGCACAGAGAGAACATGCAAACTTCACCCAGAAAGGCCCGTGCCAGGATTTGAATCGGCAACCTTCTCGCTGAGAGCCAACGGCTCTGCCAACTTTGTCAACATGCCACACTTTTTGATTTAATGTTGATTATAACTGTTTTCATATTCAATCAGTCTGGTCATTTTTGAAGTGATGTTATGTCAAGTAGTTATCAATAGTGTTTAGTGTCATCATATCACTCATAAAACAAAGAGTATGTATAGAAGAAGAAAGGTCTTCCTCCAGGTTAGGCTAATAGCCATTAAAATGTTTTTCAGGTTTACAAAACCACTATTTCTCAAAAATCAATAACCAGAGTAAAGAACGATCTTCAGCTAATATTTAATATTTACACTTTGCAAGACATTGTTTATTTTCTTGCTTTTTTTCTAAACTGAACAACGTCTATGTTACTATATGAATGCATGTGGGCTGAGCAAAACTCTATTGATGGTGTGGAGGTTGTTCAATATATGACATCTGTGCTCCATCCATGCACACTGCACATGCAATAGTGCCATTCAAAAGTGTGGACATTTATTTATGGCTAATGTAGCATTCCTTCACAGCTGTAAGTGGATTTAGTGAAATAGTTGTTTTATAAACCTGAAAAATAATTTTAAAACAGGCCCTCATCTGACTAGCCATTACTGGAGGACGACTTCTGCACTTTTCTCCATGCTTCATAATGTCATTGCTAATAAGGTACTAAAGATTGACAACCATTTATCATAACATCACTTCAAATATGGTCAGACCATCCCTTTAAAGTAATTGATCTGACCATTGTGTGTGTAATGGTCTGCCAATTTTTAGATGACACGGATGGATGAAGAAACACTTTAGACATGAGAGTGTGTCAGGATAGGTCGGGTCCTCGGGCTTTTCCTGTATGAGTGCTACTATTTTTCAGGGGATACAATAACTGTGCACACTACTGGGTCCAAAACGGTCCAGCAGCACACTGAACCAAAGCATCTCTGAACAATTGCCATAAAGATGGTTCAGGAACCAGTATGGTCACAGTGGAAGAAGTCAACCAGCTGATGGTGGATACAGGACTCTTTAAAATTAAATCAGCCATGATGAAAATTGACTTACACATTAATTGGGAACAAAATAGTAACTAATTAACAAACTAAATCTGGTGGAATATAATTATTTATTGTGCTGTACTTCAATCAGCGTCAGGATCTGCGTTTTTCCGTGTTTGGTTTCTATTTATTTATTTTGTGTGTGTGTGTGTGTGTGTGTGTGTGTGTGTGTGTGTGTGTGTGTGTGTGTGTGTGTGTTTTGTGGTTCTTTTGTTTGATTCTTTTCCTCTGTGTTCCCATGCTGTCATTAGTGCACATTAGTGCACAGGAACACCTACAACTCATCTTCCTGATTAAGACCAAGCTGTACTTAAGGCTGCAGACGAGCTCCACTCTCCGCTGGAGTATTGTTATGAAAACTGGTATTTATGCTTATGGCAACAGTTATTTCTCTTGAGGTTTAAGTCTAACTTACCTTTGTGTTTTCACATTCTAGTTCCCCCTTCCATTTCTTCTGTGGATCCAGACCTACTGTGACCACCACTTCTCTCTTGGATGTTCCCCAGTGCTCTTCTTGTCCTCCAGTCACTTGCCTGTCACACCTGGGTCTCCCTGTTCTGGAGTTTCTGTTTGGCCCACCCTCCACGATCGGCCCAAACACCACCTGCCATAAGCAAAGAAAAGAGGAATACAATATTAAGACCTTTTCAAAGGACCTATCTAACCTACCTCTTGTCCTCCATGGTTCCTGAGACCTTCTATCCAACTGTAAGTTCTATTAGCTGTAAATAATAAACACGGTTCAACTTTACATCTCTTTACTCTGGGTTCCCTGAGATCATACCAACAGTACTTTTCCACAGTCTCTGCTCCACAGTCCCTCCACACCCACTTACACCTGTTCCCTGTCCCATTTAGCTCAGCTGTCTCATGTCTCCTCATCAGCCACAGTCCATGTTTCCCTCTGTCTTCATGTCCTCTTCAGAGGAGCATTATGTGCTCACACATGACCTGATTCTTCTCCTTGCTCACTGTCAATAGACGGATGTCACAACAGCTTTATTTTTTAATTAAATAAAGTTCAGTTTTCACTCTTGCTCCTGATGTGTCTGCACACCGTTGAGTCCAACCTCAACAGCAACAGATTTATTTCTAACAGGCCACTTTGGCCGGCACTAAATACAGCTGTGACAGAAACACAACTGAGCACTGTGTTAGAATACAAAACTGGCTTTAATCCTGGGCAGAGATCCGCCCAGTGTGTTAGGAATCAAACTTAATTATGATCTTCAGCAGCTAACTTTAGTTCCCCTCCTCCCTGCAGTTTGGAAAATTACAGAATAAAAACCTTCCTAATCAGGAGGGTGCCATGCGGAGACCGGCTAAAGTAATAAGAATGTAATGCAGACTGCATCAAGGGCGTCCATCCTTATTTTCAGCTATAGATAGTTTAATTCATCTGTGCAGTGCATCAGAACCTCATCAGCAACTTTGCTGTTTGATGCTGTTGTTAAATAAAACGGTTTGAGAAGTTTTTCTGATAAATGTTTTGTTTGCTTTGTAAGCACATAAAACATTTAAACTCAATCTGTTCTAATTATTCAATGTGGTAGTAATTTTAGTTCCTCAATAAGCACTGTGTTTATTCATTTCTGAGTGTGGGTTTTAAAATTTTGATAATGTAATTAAGTTTTTATTGATCTCTAACGTACAACTTGGAGAGTTAGGAAGGTTGATGTTTTCTGCAAGATGAGTAGGAAATGTAATAGGCATGCACATTAATAAGCTTAAAGTCTTGTAGTCCTTCCAGTTTTTTTTTTTTTTTTTTTTTTTGTAATATCTGTTTTCTAAATGCATTGAATTAAACTAAATTCATTCAACAATGAATAAAACACAACAATCTTTGTAGTCTGATGTCACCTACAAAGTTTTCTGGATCAAAGTTCTCAACATACAATGAGAGCAGACTCATACATTGTACCACATCTGGAAATCACCATGACCATGACAAACTGAAATATGATCAGCTTTTACAGATGAGATGTTCCTTGCATCATTAAATATAAAAGCTGTATTGCTAAATTCATGATTACAGTCAGATTTTCAGTCCTATCTTCTGCCATTGTTTTGACTTCATTTTGGGTATGAGAGTCCTAATCTGGGATCTCAAACTCATTGGTTATTTTGAATTTTAAATTAATTGTCAGATTTTATTTATTTATTCCGGACTGTTCACGAAGAGCCACTCTTCAGCTAAAACACGTTTTGTGTTACAGTCAGCCAAAAAAACAAAACAAAAAAAGCCCTTTTATAAAAATATTTTGGTTCTGCAATGATAATTATTTCATTAAAGGTCCACTGACATGAAATTTGAACTTTGCATAAAATGGCACAACATATATATCTTGTCTGATTGAACTATGT
>JARVGV010001459.1:9770883-9791469 GCA_031762435.1 Hypsolebias longignatus | reverse complement strand
TAACAAAATACTCTAAAAAAAACCCGAAAAAAATAAAATAAAATGCTGCATAAAAAAGGCAACGAACGGCGCGATGACGTTACTAGGGGCAGAGCCGTAAGTACGGAGCGCCGTAGGTCGATGGAGTCGTAGGTCGGGGACTGCCTGTACTGTACTTGCACAACCTTTGAGTTTGTGTGTAGGGGATGGGGGGTGCATGCACTTGTGTGTGTGTGTGTGTCTTTGCATTTGTTACCTTGTAAGGACCAGTGGTGTAGTTTAAAGGAGGCGAACCCGTGATTAGAATGTTTCAGGTTCAATTCCCGGGACCAGCAATTTAACAATGTGGGTAAGAAAGGTGAAACACCCACACCTGCCTCCACCCTAATTTGCCCCAGTCTGGGCCCTTGAGCAAGGCTCTTAACCCCCACCATCCTCTCTCCCTGGCGCCCTAGATGGCAGCTCTCTGCTCCTCACAGAGGGCTGTGGTAGCTCGGTGGTCTGTGGTTGCTTCAGGAAGGGCATCCAGTGTAAAAACAATTGTCAAGTCTTTGTCCAAGTTATTTCACTATGGCAACCTCTGATAGGTGTAGCTGAAAGAAGAAGACTACACTGTGAGGGCCCTCTGCTACTTATGGGGCCCGGGCTTTGGACGTCAAGAAGCAGTGCCGTTTTGTGTTAGGGTTAGGCTTAGGGTAGGGTCAGCGTTAAACTCTAGAAATGAAAGGAAAATGAATGGGTCAATATAAAGTCCCTGTAAAGATAGAAAGACAAACTTGTGTGTGTGGGGGGGGGGGGGGGTGTACATGCTACCTGAAGGATGTTGACTGGACGCTGTGTGTGCAGGATTGTTTTTAGTCTTCTGGGAGTCTGCTGATCCACAGTATCAATTATTTAACTTACCCAATGAAGCGCTCATTTTGCCAACACGAGCACTCAGGCAGAATTTGAATGGGCCAGTTGATGCTGAGACAGAGCTAAATAAATCTTGTTTACTGTCAATCATTATAAGTAATAATTTGTAACAATTCAGACTTTCAAAGTACAGCAATAAAAGTACATATTCGGTTTAATCTTTTATATAATTGGATAGTTTATTAAAATTTAAAGTGAAGTAAAGACAAGATAGTGAGAAAATGGCTGTAGTCCATAGTCTGCAGCTTTAGTTTATACAGTTTATATGTGAGTAGTGCTTAATTTGAGCCAGAGTCTGCCTGAACCGGATCCAGGAACTCTGTTTTACGTTCCGGCAACTGTTTGCTCAGATCCAGTAACTCTCAGGCTTACTAATAATAAAGTTATAAACAAATATGACTGCCTTAAACAAATAAAACTTACTGTATTGGATATGTAAACTGAAAATAATTACACCAACACTAATTTTGAACACAACAGCCACTTATAACTTCTTAATATTACATATGATCTGCCTCTAATTACCATTTCTGCCTCTACCCGTGGAAAAATCTCCGCCCCTAAAAGAGTGGTGAGGGTGAGTGCCAAACGAGCTAACCAGGCAGTCAACAATGTTCATGCTCAATCAGTCGTATGTGGGAGCCCAGATGGAGGAGGCGCCTTGAGGTTTCACATGTGAAGTCGGACAGTGAATTCAGTGGAGAATTGTCAACTCAGAACCGTTAGGATGCTTGACAGAAGCAAAGTGTTTACAAATGGAGGTAAACAGGGGCAGAGATGGGGTAGAAGCAGTGCAGCCGACTCGGGACCCAAAAGCCCCAGGTCCATTTCCCAGCCATTCCCGCATTTCATGGTGTCTCTGAGCAAGACACCTAATCCCAAATTGCTCCCCAGGTGTTTACATAGCTGCCCATTGCTCCACATTGGTGTATCCCAGGTGCGATGGGTTAAATGCAGAAAACCAGTTTAACCAGTGTATGGTAAATGGTAAATGGACTGTACTTATATAACGCCTTTCTACCTATCAAGATACTCAAAGCGCTTTACACTACAATCTGTGCCCTCATTTACTCATTCATACAGCACTTTGCTAGATCTGTACAACAACTAATCTGTGCTTTATCACATTCATACACTGATGGGACACACATCGGAGTCAACGAGGGGTTCAGTGTCCTGCCCAGGGACACTTTGGCATGTGACTGCTGGAGTATAGGAACATACAATAATGACAATACATAGCACTTTATTTATTAAACATAGATGTTTAACAACCCATTGAAATACAAAATGCAGGAAATCTCATCTACTTTATCCAAACTTTTCTGGGGAAGGACCTACAGACCCCTCTACCCCCACCCCCACCCCCCAGCCGGCCTGCCTGCTATTTACGTTCCAGCAATTGGTTGATTTACAAACTGAGGCCTGTGTGAGAGTAGCAGGGTTACATTGCATACAGGGCAGCTGTGGCTGAGTGGTTAGCACAGTCGCCCTCCAATGGGAGAGTTGGGGGTTCGATTCCACCAGCAGTCATATATTGAAGTGTCCCTGGGCAAAACACTAAACCTCTCCCTCCCTCCGATGTGTGTCCCATCGTTGTACGAATGCGATCTAAAAGCACTGACTAGTCTCTTTAGAATGATTTGTTCAATTAGCTTGTAGAGATGTAGCAGAGTGCTGTATGAATGTGTGTGTGTGGGTGTGTGTGTGGGTGGGTAAATGAGGACACTGATTGTCCTGTAAAGCACTAAGATCTTGATTAGATAGAAAGACGTTATATACTGTAAGTACAGTCCATTTACCATTCAGCACCATGAACAAATCTTTGAAAGTGAAATCCTGTTGGACCTGTGCACTCTGAGCATGATGCATCTGATGAAATCTCAAGGATGTTGGACTGTATTATCATTCAACATCATTACACTTAAAGAAAGATGTCCTCTGTTTAGTAATGTGCTGGCTCACATCTCCTCTGCAGAGTTGTTCAATAAAATATCTTTATGCACTCAGACAAACATGCATAAACCGCATACTTATGTTCATGAAGGGAATTTTCTTTTTCAAATGCTCAAGGTTCTTTTTTGTGGAATTATGCTACATCATACATATGAACTGAATTGTTTTTGTGGCAGACACAGTCTTTCAATGACTGCTATTTGCTTTTGAGTCCTTAGCACTTTAGAAAAACAACTTTCTTTCCCCAAAAGTTATTAAACTAGTGTTCTACCCTCGTCTGCTTGCAACACAAAACAAGGCCTTCAATATCTCTCAAGCAGAATCAATGAAAATCTGTTGAAGTGTGTACGCATAGTCAGTCAGGCTCATCGTTTATTTTGAATCTAAATCTTTTCAGGTAGGGTTAAAAAGCACAAGTACTGAAAAGTAACTTTAACAGTTATTTTACCAGTCTTTGTAGAACCGTTTATAAATGAGATGCTACAGAAAAAAGGTTTCAGAGATGCTCTGAGACTATCTACATGAAGAAGTGTCATGAGCAGTGCAATGAACGTTCAGGTTGATGACCCCCAAGGGGCATTCTGGCTCTAGACCTAATGAGGCCTGTCTTATGCTTGCTACTTTTAGTAATAATGAGGGTCAGGTTGTTAGGCCATTCAGCTCTGATCACCCTTATTAGGAACCAACAGAGGGAGAGACAGGAAGAAAAACAGTTTGTTAAAAGGGAAAATGCTATTTATTTTTTACTCCATGGCTTTCTGTCTGGATGTACATAAGTTCCTATGAGGGGAAATTTTGAGAGATTTTCGTTTGCAACAGCAGAGGGAAGCAACTGATACGTATATAACTTAAATGCATTCTTGGATGTGTTTCTTTCCAGATTAAACCTTTTCTTTCCAGTGTTGAACTAGACTGTGCAAAAGAAGAAAGTCTAATCAATGACTAGAATTTCACTTTTATAAATGTGCCTTGTGGTAGTATCGTAACAGAATGTAATTAAATTATTGTGCTTGTTGTGTTCGGTGGCATGGGTTGCAGAGGTTATGGATAAATATTTTGAGCCAATGAATAGAAGCGGGTATTGAGGAAAAGGAGGATCAAAGTAATAATGCAGGGTTTGAAACAGCAAGAAATTTAATGAAAAGCCAAAGAATACAATCACGAGAAGGGATCATTATTATCATCATCGTTTCAGGCTCATTTCACTCCTCAAGGACTCATGTCATCACACAGTCAACTGTGTCTACCAACAACTGCGCTAATGTATGCATAATGCTGTTTGTAGCCATCAAAACATCACATCTCAAAGCACACATTTGCCTCCAACCACAAATATCTTTACTGATGTCAACAATGTTTGCCGTGCCAATATGATGACCTTGAGACTGACTATCAGAGACACATTCTTTTCAAGCATCAGGATGTGCATTAGGCATCAGCCCACACATCTCCGCTGCTTCTCTGAAAGCTTTTATCAGTGTCACTTGATCCAGAGGAAGGGGAAAGAATCTGCTGCACAGAAGGTCTTGTGGTTTTGGAATGAAGGGGGGGACAGACGCCTCCACTTTGAAAAGCTGAGATCAAAACACGCTCCACAGGAGGCTGCATCTTGATGGTGTGCTGGAATTGATGCATTGTAAAAAAAAAAAAAAAAAAAAAAAGAAACTAAAAAATAAAAAAAGTGAAATACGCAGATTCAACACTATTTTATTGTGCTATGTTTCGAACATTTCAGAGGAACGTCAACTGTTTGGCATTTGAGGAGCACAAAGAAAAGAGTGCACTTTTAATTGATGACGTCAGAAAAGACAGAGATGGAAAATTGCATTTTTAATTTCAATTAACAGAAGTCATTTTAGCAAAAAGAGCAGCACTGACTGGAGTAATTCTGTACGTGAGAATTTTACCGATTTTTTTTTATTTTCTAGACTTCTCAGCAACAGTCATAACATGTGTGCGTCCCTGAAACGTAAATCAAATATACAGTACACAAACAAAACTGGTTAGCATGTCAATGTTAAGCCTTTTCAATGATGACATTTCAGTTGCCACCTGAAAAGAAATGTAGTGAAAAATACTCTCACCAACAAAATACAGTTGAACACAGACCGATTGATGGAACTTAACGGAAACTCCACATGTTAAAAAGTCATGTACTGTACCAGGATTACAGCTCTTTCTGCAGGTTCCCGAGTCCAGGGTGGCACCAATGAGCAGCAGCGGTGGATCTTCTCAACAACAAGCTCTGGGAGTATAAGAGGCTGCAGAAAAGCTACATTCCCTACTGGAGCATTGCATACCAATCCATATTTGTGCTATCAGCCTCCTTGTGCTTATTCTAAGAAAATAACGTAACTTGTATTCTCCTTCCAGAATCTGCTTACTGAGCCTCCAGTCCTGGACCCCTCGTTGCCTACCTTGAATCCTCAAGTCCTGTACCCACCTTTGGATCCCTGTAAACCTCCTTGTGACTCACCTTCATCTGTTCTGCTGTCATCCAACCACTTGCCATCTACTTACATCTATGCTCCACCTGGGCTCCCCAACCCTGGACCAAATCTACCTGGAATCATCTGCCCTCCTCTCAATGCTACAACTCCAATACCTACCTGTAAGAAATAGACAACCTGTACTTGTCTGCTATTTTCTCATTCCAGCCATCCTGACTCTTCTCCTTCCCCAGGTTTCCCAGATTCCCTGTTGTAAATTATATAAATACCATGTCACTGTAAATAAACCACTTGGAATTACTGAGTTTGAGCCTGTTGTCCTCAGTCCATATTCTCTGGGTAAATCCATTATTTTGATAATTACAAAACCAGGTCACCTAAATAATGAACAAATTTGGCGATATGGACACACTACTTGAATCTTCTTGTGCAGGAAGCTGACCAACACCTATTGTTTAAGGACTTCAATATGCATGATGATGGAACTGATCCCTCACACGTTTAGTTGAAGAAAGACTGGTGGTCCTGGCTGATCAGAGGAGAATCTCAACATGATGCAGACACTCCATAAACACACGTTGGAGAAAGTGTTGTCTTTTGAAATGACTGTGCAAGGATGATGTTTTAATGAACATGTAGCACTACTTAATGTACCACAGGACTAGATGGCATATAATATTCAGAAGACTAAATTCATCTACTGGAGCTGTTGTCAGTAATCAATGAAAACAATACAAAGAATAACTGCTTTCAATACCGTGTATTTAAAAAGGGAACATTAAGTGAACAACACACAAAACATACATAGAATCCAAAAAATAAATACAAAATATATACACAGTACTGCAGTAGATCTTCCTTAAAAATGTGCACAAAAGGTCCTAAATTTCCCCGGTCAGCACAGAGTCTGACTGACACACATTTGGAAAGTCCATTGGTTTGATTTGTCCAGATATTTGAGGTGAAAATGTCCAAGTGCAGTTTATTTCCAATGGATGACTAATTGATTGTGTGTCTGTATGATGAGATGGAGGGGGAAATACTACAGACCAGCAGCCTCCTACCAGACCAGTATGGAGTGAATTTCAGGTTCTCCTGGCCCCAGCCAGTTGTCAGAAGCTCGACATCCTTTAACCCTAAAAAAGGGACACCTGGCCTGTATTGAAATAAACAGGACCAGTAAATGACCAGCCTGCTAGTTAACTAGACTTTCATACAGAAATAAATGCAATTTTATCCACAATCAAATCTTTAAAAATAAAGGTTTCAGCATTTATCTCATTATCTCAAACACATATTTTGAATTCAAGGTTAGCTCATGTTACAATTGATGATCAAAATTAGCATGGGCCATCACCATCAACATGCTAAACAAACAGCATTGTATTCACTACTCCCCAATTCCATATATAATTCAGTGCATGACAACTTGATGGCTCCAAGCTCACTGGGTGTTCAGATCTACATGAATTTTATATTGTGAGTTTACAAATAAATAATAAACAAAGAGATAAACTGATTGTTTGGAAGCACAAACCTGCAGCTCCTTTGTCTCCAGCTCTCCCCTTCACACCTGACTGGAAAGCTGAAGCAGGCCTGATTGAATAATCACCACAGGTGTGGATGATTGGATGAATGCACTGTGTGACTGATTGTCACTTTAACCAATGGAGCAGCAGAGGTGGGATTAAGGGCAATTTTACCATTACATGATGTCACTGATGCAGCTCTGTTCCATCAGAATCCTCCAAATTACAGCAGGTGCCCAGAAGTCCTAAACTGCAAACTCCACACCTTGATGTCAGGGGTAATGCCGGTGTATCTCCACACAACACACATAATTCATTGCCTCTCCTCTCATTGTGGCTATATACAATGTTCTCCCATATTGATGCAGAATAAAGATTCACCTCTGAACATGATATGACTCCACTCGTCATCAGTTTGTGCTCTTTGCTTATGGCACCTTTAAAACAGCCATCTCTGCTCTGGTGTTAAAAGCAGTCCACACGTGGGCTCATGAGCCTGTAGTCTAGTCATTGGGACATGATGCAGGACTACGCTGGGTGTTACAAAGAGTCTGATACCTGTGTCCAGGAGCAGATGAGGTTCCGTAATGCTTCTGGGATAATCCTCCTAGATGGTCTATCTTGGGTGACATTGATTCTTAACTACATGTGTGGGTGTCTTCAGGTAACCATTAGTTTTATCTGTTTGCTCAACATGTCAATCAGTTGCATGATACACCAGCTTCATGCAAACACACAATGTGATCCTTATCATACTCCATCAAGTGCTGGTAATTCTATCTAATGCATCTTTGAGGTATCGTCTGAGTCACTCACTGCTTTGATTAACTGTCAGAAACTCTGACATTTGTCCAATTACACTATTGCTCCACTTGTGATGCCACTTATTAGGTTTTTTGTTACTTTTCTTGTTGTACCAGCTTTTTTGCAAAGCATCTAGATTCCATATCCATTGTTGGGCTGCAGGTGAATCAAATTACAGCCAAATTAGACAATTACTGGTGGAGCATTCTGTCTCCTTAATCTCTTTTTGTCAGCAAACTTGAGAAGTGCCTTCCCCTCAAAAGAAACGCTACCTCTGTACAACATTTCTGATGAAATGTCTGCTGGGAGAAGGTCTAATGCCAGATCTTTGCTTCTCCTTCCAGTCACCAGATGCCTTCTGTCTCCCCCAGCTGTCATATTCACCTGATTCCACACACACACACACACCTGCCAACAAACCCGCTTGTATTTCCCAGTAACTGCAACTGTGCCACTATTTTCATAGTTCCAGTTTCTCACATGCCAGTTTGTCAGAGTTCTGACCATTGCGTTCCAGTCACTACCCAAACCTGTTCCCGGCTGTCATCTGGAACTTTACTTGTCTGTCATTAAAACTACTCAACTGCTGCTTCCAGCTTGGACTTTGTCAGCATTTGCTTCTCCATCCTGTGCTCCGAACACACTGGATGTGACACACACCAGTGACTGAAAGTGGTAAAACATTTCCCATTACTCATGTTGCCTCCCGTTACACAGTTGGTCTCTGCAGGGTTGTTTTCCAAATTTATTTCCTTGTTAGAAGAATTTAGGAGAGGAATTAAAGGTTAACTGTGCTAATTGGCACAAAAGTCAAATTATTTTTGGGTTTAGTTTTTTCCTATCTTTTTTAGTTTTTTTTATTTTGACAAAATCTGAAAGAGTTCACATAATGTAATGATTACTCATTAGTTTGTAAATGAATTAATACAAGCTAGATTGAAAAGGGACAACACATGTCCTGAAAATGCACAAAATAGTGTTTAAATGTTGTCTTACACTTTTTTCATTTCTTTAGTCCTAAATTTTAAACTAACATATTTACCATTCACCACTTGTAACAATTTCCATTTGAGAAAATCTTAAGGGATGTCAACACTATTCTCACGTTCCAGTAGGTTGAAATAGGGCTCAGGATCTTCCTGGTATTGTTTGACCCATGGGTTGTCTTGATAATTGGGTTTTCATTAGCAGGCCATGACTCACAGTTGTAGGCATGTGAGTGATGAAGCCTGATGGGTGTATTTGTTCAGAAACCTGGAGGTTTCTGAGCAGCCACCATCTATTTCTGCTGCAGAGAGAGATGCTTTATACTGACGAACTCATGAAAGTGGAGTGGAGGCAGTAGCCTCAGGCCACTGCATTTCAACACTGGTTCCTAAAACCCGCAAAAATGAAATGGGGGAGAAGAGGTAGAGGGAAGAAGCCACTCATCAGGCAAGGCTTCACCATTTTCTTATCACCAAAAGCAGCCCGTGGCCGGAGGGCCCCTGCACAGATGAAAACTTTGGTGGTTCTGAGGCCAGAGGGTGGAAGGCAAAGCATGCTCAGGGTATGAATGATGTATGATGGGGCAGAATGAACTCAATTCTAAACAGGCTCAAACTGCTGCAAATCAAGGTTGTTTAAGGTTAGACGTTTCAGGTTCTCCAGGCCTGCAGTTGTGTGCGACTTGTGTTTCAGAGGTGAAAGTTTAATTGCCTCTCTCAGTCTCTGGGGTGGACTGTTGTGCGCAGCAACTAAATACTAGTGTTTTTTAATGACACTACTGTAATACTGGCTCTTTCTCCTCTCTCTGCCTCTGTTTGTGCGTTGCTGACAGTGCAGGGGTGGGAGGATGGTACTACTGGCATTGTAATGGTGAGCTGACCAATTTCACAACACATCTGTTCAATTATACGTGAGAACCTTCATATAATTACCTCCCTTCCCTCTGGCGTCAGCTGAATTACTATCGATTTAGGAAGCAGCCTAAAATCTTCTATGCTGGTGTGTGTATTCAAAGACATTATATAGTATTGTGTTTTTTTTTTCCAGCATCACAACTGACACTTTAAAAGCTTAATGAGCACATAAAACTTTTTACGAAGAATTTTATGGAGCTGAAAACAGAAACGTAAGCCACATTTGATAGCTCTGTTGGGTGGAGCGTGTTTTGCAGTAACTCAGACAGACAATGGATGGAAACAATAAATAATCTTTGAATTTACATTTACTTCAGTCTTCTGAACGTCATCAGCCAACTTGTGAGGGGTTGCCATGGAAACAAACCTTATTGAATGCTTTATTATTAAAAAAAAAAAAACAAAGAACGTGTCCCTCTTAAGAAAGACTCGGCTCTCTTTGCTGAAGTTGAAGCAATATGAAAGCAGCCTTTGTGACGGCTGAAGCGTATTTTCACTGGGCACGTTGCCATAGCAGCCTTTCCCCAATGACTCCAATAATGACTGATAAGTTGGAAATGAGGAGCTGATGGAAAGAAAATGTGCTTTGTTTTATTAAGAGCAAAGTAAAAGTAACAAAATAATAGGAAATGAAGAGAACCCACAACTTTCACGTTTTTAATATTAAAGATGAGAGAAGCTTCATAAGTAGATTTTCATATTTGTCAGAATCACACGCGGTCACACAAACATGGTTTTATTGTGCATTGTTAACATGAAGTATTGTCCTCTGCAGAGTGTTTGAATTGATACATCTAATTTGCAGCCGCTGAACGAGTGCAGAAAATTCCCAAGTAACGAAAGTCAACATCTTAAAAAAATGTAGAAAATATAATTTCTATTAGGTTTTAACAGTGTTAATGAGAAGCTTGCTTCAGAGGAATTTCACTTTCTCGTTATTTCAGTTTCAAGAAACATGAACACCGAACACTAGAAATAAAACTTACTAGCACTGATTTCTTCAGTTGCTTTGTGTTGTATAACAATATAAAATCCAAAGTAGCTTTTTATTATCTCAGTGGTGTTTATGCTTCACAAGTGATCTCCACACCCAGCTTTACACATAATCAATTTTCACCCCTTCAGAAATAATTGTGTCCAATTCCCACAAATATGTTTATTTCATTCAGTCTAAATGAGATTATGGCCCAACAGAGTGACCTTTGAAGATATCTGTGGCAAATCCATTTCTCAATGCATCTCCTAATTTTTTTGCAGCTCATAACACGGCGCCAAACACTGGGCTTGTTTTCTGTAATTTACTGTGCATTTCAGATAAACTATTTACGTGATGTTCACTGTTTTCATTTTCCTTTTCCTGTTTCTTTATTTAACCTGCAGCAATGCAACATAAAACATCATGGTTTGTTAAAAGCAGTGAGTAATGGTTTGAAACCAGTATCAAATAGATTCTGCTGTCTTTCTTGTTCTAAACCAACTCTCTTTGAGAGACTGATGATTTTAACGGTCAAGCCTTTAGGAAATGGCTAAAAGATGCTAAACTAAAAACACTGCAGAGCAGGTAATTCAGAGAACAGCAACATAAACAAAAATCCAGAGTGGCAAAAACTGAAAAGGGGCTGACACCATGAAATGACCAAGACAAAAGAAACCCAGGCTGAATGTATCCTGAGGTCAAGAGGCAGTTAGCATCCAGAGCAGATGTGACTTGAAATAAGAAGTAAATTACCACTAATACAGGGAAAACAAAAGACTGTGCACTAATTTACATCTGAAGTGGTTCCAGAAGTTAAAGCTGGAAAAGGACCAGCTTCTCTGTCGGCTGATTCCAGTACAACCAGAACTTGTTGGTCTGAACATATTACACCAGTTCTGTCCTCCCTTCACTGGCTCCCTGTGAAGACTAGAATAGACTTTAAAATTCTTCTGTTGACCTATGAGTGTCTAAATGACCTCACACCCTCATATGGTAATTGTATGAGAATTGGAAAGTTAAATGAGTTATTCTTTTTGTTTTGGTATTTAAAGAAAATGTTTGTTTGAATTGTTTATTAGAGAATAAGGGGCAGATATAATAAGATTTTTCTTCATCTGCTACCTTTCAGTTTATATTTTGTTTTCTAATTACAGTACTTATGTGTTAATTGTTTTGTATTTTATTATAGAATAAAGAAATAAATAAATAAATATAAAACAACCAGAAGACCCTCTGTCTGTTTGTTGTTATTAAACATGACAAAAGCATTTTTCCTATTTAATTTTTCACAAGGAATCGATGAGTGGATCTAATGTTCTGAATCCACTAAAAGACCTGAAATGTCCAACGTCTTTTTCTGTCCAAGACAAACACAGCACAGCAGTGAGCAAATACGTGGAACAAAGTCACGAAACGCTCCTCGGTTTGGCTGACGTCTCTGTGACCAAACAACGTCCTGCTGACGTCAGAACTTCAGCTCGAATCGGCTCGCTTGGCCTCGACCCAGCAGGTCCTAAGAACCGAGCTGGAAGCAGGTGGGACCACCGCTGGAACGACTGATCTGTGCCGGGTTGAGCCGAGCAGGACAGAGTCCAGCCGGTGGAACAAAGGCCATAAGGTCTCAGCTCCTACTTTTGAGGAAGGACTTGGATATGATCTTTGGCACAACTTTAATGAAACTGGTCAAGATAATGTGTTTAAACACTGATTCTATTTGAACACGTGCGCTGAACTGTCTTGTTTAAAACAAATGGTGCTATTGGACAAAAACTATTGTCTATGATGGGGCGTTAAGTGATTAGTCAACCTTGAGCCACCATTTATTGTCCAACCTGTGATGGACCAGCGACCTGTCCAGGGTGTCCCCCACCTCTCGACAGATGGACCTGAGCACCAGTGAAGAGGGAGGGATGGATGGATAACAACAATGCAATGAAATGTTCAGGATGAGAAGAACCTGGTCTGTTGCCTTCATGCATCTCCTCCTACATGTCTATGCATGAGTGCAGCTACAGCGTGCACTCTCAGGACATTATTACCTGCAGTGTCCCCTCAGTGAGGTCTGAACTAGACAAAAGGGTCTTCTCCTACTCTGCTCCTGATTCCTGGAATTTCCTGCAAAAAAGATCTGAAGCTCTCGACTTTGACCTCTAAGTGGCTTCAAACATCTGATAAGCTCCTGGCAAAAACCAACACAGACATGTTCCTGTTTTAAAGTTTTCTACACCGCCTTATAATCTAGCTGTTTTTTTTGTTGTTGTTACTTTTTCTTTTAAAGACCATTTTATTTTCACTTGTTAAAAATAAATACATTTGTATGCATCCATTAGGATTGTCTATTGTTGTCATCACTCTTTGTTAAGTCAGGTCTCTTGTAAATGAGTCCGAGGCTCAATGAGACTAACCTGACTAAATAAAGGTTGAATTAAAAAAATAATAATAATAATAATAATTGTTTTGACTCGCTGAAAAAAAAATAAAAAAAATAATTATACTAAAGCATGCAGTACAAAATAAGTACCAAAAGGTGAAAAAAAAAAATATTTACAAGGTTCAAAATGAACATAGTAAAAATCATGGTAGACTATAATGAATCAGTACAAATAAGTATTTCACAGGTAGTAATAGTAATTTAAATGCACATGATATATATTGCACTTAACATGTACCAGAGTTTTTTTTACCATTACACCAGCAGGGCGCCGCTCTGTTAACAGAAACAAGCACCCTGCCTACCGGACTGAACACACACACACACGCATCACACACACACACATACACCTCGACAACTGCAGGCACCAACGTAGTGCTAAGCTATCAAAACGTTGACGAGGACTTCCTCACTGTGGTCACACATGCTCGCAGAACTAATAAACTACATTTCAGAAACGTTGCGGGCATCTTAAACCCTTTTACATTAAGTTTCTGTGAAATTAGGAGTTGCATTTTGACATGGGCGTGGGAGCTCTGCTACGACAGCAAACATCTGAGGCTGCAGACCTCCAGGTCTAAAAATGAGCCGATGACAGATGATTATAAACTGCCAGAATCAGTCCGACTTCATTTCTAAAGAGTACTCCAGTAAATTAAATAGCAAACTGGTCACAAACGCTCTGAAAACTCTACCGTTTTTTCACAATTTTGATTCGCCAACTAGTCTCGAATCGGTCTGTCAACAAACAGAAACATTATCAATTTATTTAGTTTATACTGATGAGCAACTCCTTCATGTGCATCATATTCCTGTTAACACCACGTACCAGCTGCAGAGACAGTGACGCCACTTCCCAAAGCCATTTTTTAATCACCTCATGTTCACATCTAACTGGGCCTTCAACGATTCTGAGTTTTCAGGAAGTTTCTTCTGACAGAATCGGAGCAGGAACAACGAACACTGTCTCCTGCAACCAAAGACAACAGTCACCATTGTTACAACCCCCGGCTTAAAATAAACACTCATATGAGAATCACAACCAGTTTTAAATAGATGAAATCATCTCAGTCATGGGGGGCGGGGGGATGGAACACAGCCCGGAGGAAAAACAAGCTCACAATTCAGAGATCTATTATCCTAGACTTAATGTGTAGACAACAACTTTTGTTTGACAGATGTCTGATGTCCAGAAAAATATCAATTATAATAAAATAACAGCTGGAGCAAAACTTTCCATATTCATCCTGAAGGTCTCTTCTCTCCTGCTTCATCAGAGCCTAACGGGTCAAATTTCCTCCACACAGGTTTCACAACATTTGTTCAATTTGCAAATTGTGTAACAATTCAATTGTTTTCCATATCTGCAAACACGACGCCGTGACCGAGTCCTCCCACCCTCACAGCCGCTCGCTGCCCACGCCGAACAGATATCAGTTCTTTAAAAGAACAACGAGAAACATAACAGAGACCTGGCACTTTCTGCAAAACTGAACACCCAGTGCTGCTGAAAGGCGGCTGAAGACTGCTGAAGTTTGTTGAAGAAGATAAAATTGAACAGCAGCTAAAATGAGACGGGCAGAGGTTAAAATGAGCAGAACATAAGCTAAAACAAGCAGAACAGATGATAAAATGTCACATAAAAGCTAAAATAAGAAACAAAGGCTAAAATGAGCCGAACAAAAGGTATTGCAAGCAAATAAAGGCTAAAATGTGCACATCAGAGGCTAACATAAGCAGAAAAGAGGCTAAAAGAGCCAAACAGAGGCTAAGTTAGTAAAACAGACTAAAACATGCAGAACATAAGCTAAAACAAGCAGAACAGATGATAAAATGACACATAAAAGCTAAAATATGATAAACAAAGGCTAAAATGAGCAAAACAAAGGCTAAAATGAGCTGAATAAAAGTTATTACAAGCAAATAAAGGCTAAAATGTGCACATCAGAGGCTAACATAAGCAGAAGAGGCTAAAAGAGCCAATCAGAGGCTAAATGAGTACAACAGACTAAAACAAGCAGAACATAAGCTAAAACAAGCAGAACAGATGACAAAATGTCACATAAAAGCTAAAATAAAATAAACAAAAGCTAAAATAAGATAAACAAAAGCTAAAATGAGCAAATCAAAGGCTAAAATGAGCTGAATAAGTTATTACAAGCAAATAAAGGCTAAAATGTACATATCAAAGGCTAACATTAGCAGAAAAGAGTCTAAAAGAGCCAAACAGAAGCTAAATTAGTCAAACAGACTAAAACAAGCAGAACAGAAGGTAAATTGAACAGAGCAGAGGTTAAAATGAGCAGAACAAAAGATAAAATGAGCAAAACAAAGGCTAAAATGAGCCGAACAAAAGCTATTACAAACAAGCAAAGGCTAAAATGTGCATATCAGAGGCTAAAATGAACAGAAACATGGTAAAATTAGCAAACAAATCAAATACACTGGTTAAAATGACCAGAAAACACACACAAAAAAAAAAATCAAAATAGATCACAAGCTAGAAGCAGTGAGATACTGTAAAAAGATGAAAGAAGCAGAACAGAAACTAAATTAAGTAAAACAGATGTTAAAGCTAAAATCAGTGACATGGCAACTAAAACTGGGAAAACTGTAGCTAAGAGCTTAAAATAGGCAGAACCATAGCTATAAGCTAAAAGTAGCAGAAGAATAATAGATACAGTAAAGCAGATCTAAAATAGAACAAGGTTTTTGAAGTTGCACTAAATGTTTGTCGATATAACGGTTTGTTGATTATTTCCTGATTTACTTTATTTTTGTTAAAAAATACAGTATATATATATTTAAAGGATAATATGGTTTCTTTATTGGAAACATATTATAGTTGAAACTTTCCATCTAAATATTGGTGATCAATTGAACTGATGTATTTCTTTGGGGATTTTTATTTTAAATAAAGTTAATTGTTCTTAAAAGTAAAAAAGTTATAAAAACTTGAAGTCACAGCAAACTGTAACATTTAAGAGCAGCTAAATAAAGTATTCAGAAGTAATCAGATTACAGAAAACACAAGAAACTATAAACAGAAAAGGACGAGTGTGATTTCTGACTCTGAGTTCACAGAATAAAATAATAATTAAAAAGTGCAGCTCAGTCAGAAAACTGAAAAGAAAACCCCGACCCTACCGGGAGGCTTTGATTCAAAACTCTTTGAAGCTGTTGAGTCAGAAACTACAAGATGAGATTTTTATTCAAGTTAAAGCAGAATAAATTTGGCTGAACAAGCCGAGCTTCGGCCTTTTCAGCCAAATACAGTCACAGTAAGCGTTTGTGTGGCGAGCATCAGGGCTGCTGCCCGGTGCAGTGGGCGCTTTCCTCTCAAAGCCCCTTTGTTTTGGTTGGGACGAGAAAAAACTGAACAAGGAGCTTCAGCTGACTGACCCTGAGGGCTGAGCTGAAATAACCCTGAATGAGATCCTGTGGAGTCCACCAGAGTCCACAACGTTCAAACAGCCGAAACATCAGCACGGACTGAGAAACTCCAGTCTGAGCGCTGGACGACCCGAACCCGAGCTGAACCAGCTAAAACGATCAGAACAACAACTAAAACTAAAACAATCAAAACAAAAGTTAACAGAACTTGTAATAAAACCTAATATTAGCCAAAGATAAAATAAAATGAGAAAATAAAAACTTCAATTGCCAAAACAAAAGCTGCAAACTGAAATTAGCAAAAACAAATACTAAAAACAATTAAATAACAAAATATAAAAATAGCTAAACAAAAGTTATGCAATGTGCAAAAAAATACTAAAAACTCTATGTAGCCAAACAACAGCTGAAAGCTACAAATGAGCAAAAGCTAAACTAAGCTATAAAAAAGCTACAAACAGAAAGTAGCTAAACTGATCCTGAGTCAATGTTTGCGAGACAATAGCTAAAAGTTGAAAATGAACTAAGCTAAAAAAATTGAAAAAATAACACGAGCAAAATAAAAATCAAAAAGTACCGTTAGCAATACAAAAGCTAACAACTAAAGTAGTAAAACAAATACAAGAACTAAAAGTAGCAAAACAAAAGCTGAAAATTAAAAACTGGCAAAAGCCACAAGAAAGAAAAAGCTAAATACTTAAGTTAGCAAAACAAATAAGAAAAGCTAAACGTGCTAAAGCTAAAACAAACAAGAACAAAAGCTAAGGAACTGTATGTCTTTTTAATTTTTTTAATAAAACAATTTTAATTGTTTTATTTTCTTTTTGTTACCGTAAAACTTTGAGGTTTTTATTTTATTTTGGTGGTGGGGGGGGGGGGGGTAATAAAAGGCGAGCATTGAGCAGCACTGTAGCTGAACAACTTTATTGTATCACCAGATAAACAAATTCAGTATCGGGATTGGATCGGAAGTGAAAAAATGTGGATCGATGCATCCCTAGCTAAAACCAGCATAACAGTAGCTAAAATTAGGTGGAGCTAAAAACTATTAGCAGAACTGTCACAAAAAGCTAAAATGAGCAAAACAATGGCTAAAGACTAAAAATGATGCATGTTTGCTGAAGATTTGTCCTTTGTCCTGAAAAAGCTGAATGTTTTGAAAACTTAACGGCTCCAAGAAAAACTTCAAGACGACACAATAAACAGGACAACAAGAGCATGAACGAGACAGCATGTGCACAAAGAGGAGATGGAGACGAAGGTTTGAAGACGTTAGGAGAAGTGAAACTGAGGAAAACAAAATGTTGCATTTGATAAACATGAGAATCCTCCACGTGAGAACGTGATCCTTCATTCTGACACTTCTGCTTAAAACTGAAGGACCAACGTTAGGAAATAGTTGTTTTCACATGAAAGCCCCTGTGATCCAGTCAGTACCTCACAAATAAAGACTTGATGATCTGTGCAACAAAAGACTAAGGTTTATTGACCTTTATTTAACCAGACAAACCCGGCTGAGATCACAGACCTCTGCTACAACGAGACCCGGGTCTGACGCCCAACATGAAGGTTTTTTAGATTGTGGGAGGAAACCAGAGAACCTGAAGAAAACCCACATAAACATGAGAACATGCAAACTCCACACAGAAAGACCCAAGTCCAAACTGGGGATTGAACCCAGGACCTTCATGCTGTGAGGCAACTGTGCTAACCACTGACCCATCGTGCTGCCTGTTTAATGTCAGCCATTCTCACATACATGTACATGCTTCTATTTAGAGTTCACAGTAGAAGAAAATAGAAACAGCTCAAAGTTCAATGTTAAAACATTCAACAAACTAAAATGCTCTGATTCAAGTACGAAAACGCAACTTGTCAGACAGTTTAGATGCTTTTGTTCTTTTAACAGCAGATTTGTTTTGTAATAAATTATATAAGCTGGGGAAGATATGCGTCCCTCTACTGGTGATAAGATATGAGAGCAGTTCTAGTTGAGCTCAGGCTGCAGGAGGAAGAGTTGGACATCCAACAAGGAGGAGGAGGAGGAGGAGAAGGGTGGGCACAACAGAGAGGAGGCCCCGGAGTGGTAGACCCAGAACAGGAGGGCTTTTATGCCCCATCTGGCACCGGCATCCTCCAGGAAAGCCTGGAGAGCTGCGTCATGGTGACCGTGATCTGCCGGCGGCAAGACGGGCGGAATAAACACCGAAGCAAAACACAAAGAAGCTCAAAGTACTTCCTGTTCAGAAAATACACACTTTGTTTCTCTACAGTTATGAAACGTTAATGTTGTCACAAAACACAACTACGCTGAGCTGAAAGACGGCTGAACAAACTGAAACTGGGGTGGTAAAGCTAAAGGAACAGAGCACTGGCTAAAAGCTAAAAGAAGCAACATGCTAGCTAAAAATTCTAACGTAGCAAAGCTGAGAAGAGTAAAACATCTGCTATTATCAGGAAAACAGTTAAAACTCAAAGAAGCAAACATCTAGCTAAAATTTAATTTTAGAAAAGGTGCAGTTAAAAGCTTAAACTATCAAAACAACAGCTAGAAGCTAAATGTGACAAAAGGCTGCATAAAAGCAGCAAAACGTTCACTAAAAGCATCGAAAAGCTAGCTAGAAGTTAAAATTAGACAAAAGACTGAGTAAACGCTAAAAGTAGTTATATGCTTAAAAGCTAATAATAACTAAACACTTGTTATATGGTTAAAAAATAAAATGTAGCAAAAGTCTAATTACAAGCTACAAGCAGCAAAGCCCTCATTACAAGTGGCAAAAGAGTGGCAAGAAACTAATAGTAACTAAAGGCTACCTAGAAGCTTGAAATAGCAAAAGACTGTGAAAAGTACCAAAAGGCTACATAGAAGCTAAAAGTAGCAAAAGGCAAGCTAAAGCAAAAAGTAGCAAAATGCTAAACAAAGACTTGATAGACTAACACTTGCTAAATGTTGAAATAGCTGAATTCCAATTAAAAGCTAAGGGGATGGCTAACAACTAACTGTAGCAAAAGTTTAGTTAAAATCCAAAAGAATCCTCAATTAAAAGTGGCCAAACGATAGCTAGAAGCTAGAAGCATTCAAAAGCTACATAGAAGCTAAAAAACAGGCTAAAACTAGCAAAAGGGGGAGCTAAACATAACAAAATGATTGCTACAGGCTAAAAATACCAAAACGTCTGGTTAAAAAATACAAGCGGAAAAATACTAGTTAAAAGTGGCTAAACGGTAGCTAAAAGATAAAAGTAGCAGAAGAGTATTTAAAAACAGAAAGTAGTGCAGGAAAGCAAAAACAGAGAATTGAACTGAATGGATATCAATGCGTTGTTAATGGGAAAAATCTTTGTAAATAAGTTTAAATGTTTAAAAAATAAACGAGTCATAGAACCTATTTACACGTATAGATTTAAACGTATAGATTTACACGTATAGATTTACACGTATAGATTTATACGTATTGATTGACTCATATAGATTTACACGTATAGATTTACATGTATAGAATTACACATATAGATTTATACGTATTGATTGACTCGTATTGATTTATACGTATAGATTGACTCGTATAGATTTACATGTATAGATTTACACGTACAGATTTATATGTAAAGATTGACTCGTATAGATTTACACGTATAGATTTATACGTATAGATTGACGTATAGATTTACACGTATAGATTTACATGTATAGATTTACACGTACAGATTTATACGTAAAGATTTACACGTATAGATTTACATGTATAGATTTACATGTACAGATTTATACGTAAACATTTACACGTATAGATTTACATGTATAGATTTACACGTATAGATTTACACTTATAGATTTATACGTATAGATTTATACGTATAGATTGACTCATATAGATTTACATGTATAGATTTACACGTATAGATTTATACGTATAGATTGACTCGTATAGATTTACACGTATAGATTTACACGATTTATACGTACAGATTGACTCGTATAGATTTACACGTATAGATTTACATGTATAGATTCATACGTATAGATTGACTGGTATAGATTTACACGTATAGATTTACGTGTATAGATTTACACGTATAGATTTACACGTATAGATTGACTCGTATAATTTACACGTATAGATTTATATGTATAGATTTACACGTATAGATTGACTCGTATAGATTTACACGTACAGATTTACATGTATAGATTTACACGTATAGATTTATACGTATAGATTGACTCGTATAGATTTACACGTATAGATTTA
>JARVGV010001459.1:9731340-9743957 GCA_031762435.1 Hypsolebias longignatus | reverse complement strand
TGCATACCTCCACCTCTCCAAGTTCTCTTCCACCTGTTCCCTGTTCTCACCACAGATCACAATGTCATCTGCAAACAGCTTCTGACCATTTGTGGTTTAAAATAAAGAAAGTGAACATGTAAAAAAATAAAAAAATAAAAAAGGGGAGAAAGTCCATTCCTAATATGTCTACAGCAGATTAACAGTATCTGAAAGTCATGTCTTAAAGAAAGAAAAACAGAATATTTATAGAATATCTGAAACAGAACCCAAGTGATGCATCATGTTTCAGTCCATCTTCTGTACCAGCTAATAGCCTTTTGAAATTCACTTTGTTGGTGCTTAAATACTATTTTGCACGTGTTTAAACTCTGTTATATTTAGTATTTTTTATAGAGAGTTTTTAAGTGAACAAGCTGAGCTTTGACATAAGCTGTTGGTGAAACAGTGCCTAAATATCCCATTTAAAACCTGTTCTTAGCTTTGTTGTAACCTGAAGAACTACCATACATTAAAAAAAACTTTTTTTTTTTCAAAAGACCAGCTGATTGGTAGCAAAAATAAAGCGTGGAAATATTTTTTTTTTTACACTGCTATAGCTACAGTATGTGTTGTCAGGTTTATTGTGGAAGGGTTATTACTCTTCTGCTGGCTTTACTTCAGATACGTGTTTTGCAAAATACAGATTTTGCTCTACTAATAAAGGCAATTTCCTACATATTGAAAAATAAAAATGATGATTATTTGTTCTAACTGCTGGGACATATATTCACAGTGGCCATAGACAAGTTACCAAACTTCTTGGCATCTCCCACACCGGATGGCAAACCTGGACCCCACCATCAGTGCTCGATACACCTGAACTGTGAGAGTGTGGACGTGTTAGAAACCGCATATAAAGACGCCGTGAATGGACGTCCCTCAGAAAGGTCAGTCGTTAATTCTCTTAACTTTTTCCCCTTTTAGGTGCTTATACTCACATAAACAACAAATTGGTATTCATACAAATTTATACAAATTGTATACAAAGCTCTCAACAACCTAGCTCCATCTTATATTCAAGATCTTGTTGTTCCATATTTTCCTAACAGAGCACTTCGCTCTCAGACTGAAGGCTTACTCATGGTTTCTAGAGTTTCCAAAAGCAGAATGGGAGGAAGATCTTTCAGTCACCAGGCTCCTCTCTTGTAGAACCAACTTCCAGTTTCTGTCCATGAGACTGACACATTGTCCAGTTTTAAGACTGGGCTTAAGACTTTCCTTGTTGATAAATCCTATGTGTTGGCTTGGGGTTCCTGACTTATCCCTTATCCCATGCTGCTCTAGGCTTAGACTGCTAGAAGACAAATTGACCTCATTTCATCGAATAGTTACAAATGAATACAAATGGATAGTTTGTATTTGTAATTGTTTCTATCCTAACATGTTTTGTTGTCTTTCCTCCTAGTGAGGGACCTGCTCACCTGCTTGACTCCATTCCAGACCTGTCATTCTGTGTCAATTTGTTTCTCCTTCCTGCCCTCTCAAATGCAGATGGTTGCTTGTCCTAAGCCTGGTTCTGCTGGAAGTTTCTTCCTGTTATGAGGAATATTTTCCTTTCCACTGTCACCTTGCTCTTGCTTAGGATAGGAAACTGCAAGGAAATGAAGACTCAACGCAGTCTGCTGACTATGCTACTGTACCTTAGATAAATAATGTTATTAACTGAATTTTTATGTATATGAATGTTTCTGTACAGTGCCCTGAGATGACTTCTCGTAACTAGGCCTGTCATGATAACAAATTTTGCTGGGCAATTACTTGTCTTAGAAATAATTGCGATAAACTATATAATTGTCTAAAATTTAACAATAACTAATTGTCAAATTAAAAAAAAAAAGTTAATTTGTTTGAAGTGTAGTAACTTTTTTGACTGCCTGATGGCAATAAAAGACTGTTTGACCCAAATGATGGATAGTTGAGCAGCGTGTTTATGTAAGAAGAATGGGAGGGAGGGCCCTTAACGTGGCATAGTGACATGGCAGACGCTCAGTGATCTGAGCTCTTTAGCATAGCATGTTTTTCACTCAAAGCTTTTAATTTGAAAAATCACTAAACAAATTCTCAGCTTGTTTTTGCAGAGAAAAACAACTTTTTACATGAAGGCGCAGGTTTCAACCATTAATTTTGAAGCTTGACAAGATGAAGGTTTATTTTTGAGGTCGGCCTGTTAGCTTAGCTCGAAGCTTAGCTTCTCAGCTTAGCTGCTTTTAATGATCCAAAAACGTGATTTTGGACGGTTAAAATGGATTTTAAAGAGAAATTAGAAAGGGAGGAGTCAGTGAAGAGCACCGGAGTTGAGTCTTCTGCAGTGTCTTCAGTAGAAAGAGACACGAAGAAACGATAAAGCGGGTAAAAGAAAATGAGGTTGATAATTTTCATTCATCATGCGATTAATTGATTTATTGTTTATCGCAACAGGTCTACTTGTGACTTGGTGCTATAGGCTATATATAAACTGAGTTGAACTGAAATGAACTGCATTATTGCACGTCTGTGTTTGCTGAGTTAGTCACTGTTTTCTAAACCAACCAACCTCTGTGTCACTATGCAAATACATCTGTGCAGGGTGCTGAGCGTTTACTATCAGTCTGTCTGTTCAGTGTTTTGTCAGCCCAAAAAGTTTATCAAACTCAGCCTTAGCACCACCTGCACCATTGACAAACGCCTGGTTTATGCTCGGCAAACATACATTTAAGCAGTAACAGGAACTCTGGTTGGAAAAACAGCAACTAATTAAACAAAATGGCATCCTGCAAAAGTGTAGAAGTTGAATAATAACTAACGCTGCATTGTTTTCACATCATTGTGTTCTTTTCAATAGAGTTGTTTTACAGACACACCCATGTGTGGCTAGTCTTTGGCCTAGCCTGGACAAAGACTTTTGCCTCTTTCTTTATTCTCCAAACAAAGATAAGGCACTAACTACTGATAACTACAGAACATCACTTTACAAAACACAAGTCTATCCTTTGAAAGGCACATGTAAAGCCATTGTGAATATGAAAACTGGCAACAAAGCTGACAGAGTTATCAATATTATTTGCCTCTGTTATTATACGATGGTTTATTGTGAAAAATGGAATATCGCTGTGTCTGGACTTGAAGATGTATTGAAGTCTGTGAAGTTGTGCTGTGTCGTTGCAGGAGGCTGAGAGATTGTGAACAACATCCCTGGGAATGAACTGGATCAGATTTCTCAACATGTCACAGTGGAGTACGTGGTTCTTTGGGGTCTTACTGAATGTGCTGGTGTATGGGGAACAGGGTTCAGGAACTGAAGGCAATGAGAAAGAGTAGGTTAGCATCCTACCACAATACTCCAGCACCATCTCTCAGATGTCTTGGAGATTTATAATTTGGATGGAAGCTCTGCTAGCTGTAATATTGATCCCTCCTATAGTGTATAGGTAGCACATGCCTGCTCTGCGCAGGAATAATAAATTACTATGTTGAGAGAAGGAATGCCCATCTCTCACATCAGAGTAGTCAAGTCATCATTTTTAGCCCTGCAGAAGAGAAAATGAGCAGGTTTGAGTGATGGCTGTTGCACCGTGCAGCTGGGGTCAACAGAGGAAGGACTCTGCTCATCCATATCTGGGATGTTTACAAGAAATGTGCAGAAACGGGTCAATCTGTGTCAGTGAGGATTTCACGTGGTTTCAAAGAACAAAATCTCAAGCAAAAGTATTAAATCATCCTACTTTAGTTGGTGTTTTATCTGCAGAACTTCAGTGCCAGATGGGAACATAAATGTCTCATCCTGCAGAAGGTTTTGATGATAATGAAAAAGAAGAATCACACACATACACACACACACACACACACACACACACACACACACACACACACACAGGAAAAAAAAATGCAGATCAGCAATCGGAGTGCAATGAGAAATTCAGCAGATTAACTTGCCGGGTCATGCAGACATATTGATCTATGGGAAGAGTTCACCAGCAGTGACCTTCATGATTTGTGCAATATAATTAAATATGCATTATCACAGACCTTTCCTGTGTGTGGATGAAGAAACGGTTGGAAAATGTCAGCTTCTCTGATTTCTATATTGCTGATGAACTTGGCTGTAACAGAAACGCACAGGACTAGATACGGCTAAATGTCGATTTTCTCATTTACCCAGTTCAACAGTCACATTTACCATGACTGCAATCAGTTGTTATTGTCACAATATAAAATAATAAAACATTTTTAATCAAACGTAAATTTGAGAACAACAAAACAACCCATCTAATAATGCTGAAAAGCTGTAGACATTCATCTCCCTGTAATGTCATAAAGGCATTTTAATCACCTTGTTTAGTTATAGAAAATTCTGGGAGGAAACTGTTTTTTACACAGCTGTTATAGCTCACAAACAACTGAGAGGCTCAAATAACATAGGACACAAAATATGGTATGTAATGAAATACATCTTTATTTTAGAGCAAAAGGAAGGGAAATTATATATATAAAAAAAAGTTATCCTGTAGTTGTTGGCTTGTATTTCATTTTAAATTAAAGTCCCTCTCAGTGGTTCTGAATTAACTGTCAAAAACATTAAAATGTGCCCTTTTCCACTTTAGAAAAGGTAAAATATCAAACTTTCATTGTTAAAACTGCAGGATTTTCAATGATAATCAAATAAAACACTATACAAAACTATTTTCTTAAACAGTCATTTTGTTATTCATAAAGATCATTTTTGTACAGACATTGGGAACTCTGTAAAAAGCAGGTGCTGCACTAAAAATAAAACCATAAGCAACAGAAATCTCTGTCTTCATTTTTTTTTTTTAAATTTTTATTAATGCTCCCTTCTGAACATAAAAAAATGCCTTGTTTAAAATTTGGCAACACTATGTGTCTGTTATCAGAATATCCCTATGATCACTGAAGCGATTTTAATTAAATTCTCAGAAAATAATCAGTGGATGTACAACTACAAGTGAACAAGTTTGGGAGACACCTTAATTAAAGATATATACTACAGCTAATAAACATTAGCCAACATAAAATAGATATAATATTTTTTAGGATATAATATTTATTGTAGATATTTATATGCAGTGATAAAGTTCAAAAATTATATCCTATAAAATAGGTTTACATATACTTGTGCTTACAAGCTAGTAACTTACTTTGAATTGTTTAATATAACAGCTCTAGATGAAATATATAGGTGAACATATTTGACTACTATTTGACAAGAAACTGGTCAGTTTTGTCTCTGTCACCCTTAATTAATGCATAATAAGCAGTTATTAATGAGGTACAAAGTGTTTGTAAAGGAATTAATAACATGTCTATAAACTATTTATTAGCATCTAAAAGGGGAGCCTTATTGTAAAGTGGTACCTTTTGTACTTGAAGTTTTTGTGCGTGCAGGCACACATTCTGAAAATATGTTCAATGTTCTGATGAAACCTTGAGCCAATATGTCCCCAAGCTCAAAGCTTTTGCTGCCCCATGCTGTTTTGAATTGATGGAAAATTAACTTATAAGAGACCAGCTCATCAGCGCTGTGACGGATATGTTGCCTCTGGAGGAAGACCTCACACTGGACACAGCTCCAACCATTGCATGGCAAGTAGAAGCATTAGTTTAAAAAATAAAATAAAATCTGTCCCAACTCTTGGCTGTAACTACACTCTCACCTGCACCTTTACGAGGTGTAGATGCTAAAAATGCTCATTTTCAGAGGAAAAAGAGGGTAACTGTAATGGTCAGCAGCCCCCAGCTTACCCCTCATCTACATCACTGCTCCTCTTGCCATGTTTCTGCCCATTCTGCTATAATCCTGCCTTCATGCTCATTGTTCTCCTGCCAATGTCACCTGCCATAGTTTCTGCCCCTCAAGCCATTGTTTATGTTTCCCTGCTGTGTTTTGCTTATCACCCATCCTCCAGCTCAAGCCTGCTCCCTTCACTCCATGCCACACCTCCCTTTTCTCCACAGTAATCAGCCTTTATTCCTTGCACCTGTTCACCTGCCTTTATATGCTCCATTCTCACTCTCCACCAGTGCCGAATTATTACCCCACTCATGGTCCCTGATAGTGAAGCCTTTCGTCATATTTTGTTCCATAGCTTTGTATCCTAGCTTGAACCCACGCCTGTTTTGTTGAGTCCTCGCCTTGCCTGCCCCTTTGGATTTCATCTGCCTATCAGACCACGGTAACAACCCTTGCTCTACCTTTACTCCCCTTTGGATTACGTTTTGGGCCTGGTTTCTCGTCTCTGCTTCCCTGGGTTTGATCTTTGCTACGACTGCTGGACCACGAATCTCGATTGCCCCTCCACAGACCATGAATAGCTTCATCCTGCTGTGCTGCTGCAGACAACAGCACCAGCCACATACAGACTGAGAAGGTTATGGTGACTTACTATTATCACAGAATCCCCTAGTCTTTGCCAAAGTCACTAACCTCTCTGTTTTAAGATTGGACTCCCACCTGGACCCTGACCCTTCTGCTCCAGCAACCAGAAGCAAATATAATAAAAACTGTTATTTTTTTTAAATCTTGTGTCTGGCTTGTTAAGAATCCAAAAACCCAAACATGACAGTAACAAACAAATCAGACAGGTGGACCATCACCACGTGTTCATTATAAACTTGAAAGTCTTAAAGAACAATATCATTGTTTTAAATGTAGACCAGATAAACACCAGGTGAATTATAGAAACTGTCCCTCTGCTAAAGTAAAATTAGCTGAAAGAAAGTAAGCAAGACTATTTTTTTCTACATTCCAGATCTGTACTTGGTAAGATACAGGAACTGCCAGATATGAGCCAAGTAAATTCATGGTATACTAAGTATGTGCTAAGTATGAACCAAGATATGTACCAGGTCTGTATTAATAAATAACATTGAAGTTTCTTTTTCATTTTTGGACCCCTCAAAGTATAAAATTCTGAAATCTGTCTTCTACACTCACTTCTGCACCAAGCCTTCCTGTCTGTGTGATGTGAAACATTCAGGAGAATTATGAAAAACTTTTGTGTGGAGTTCATATTTGATCTCTAGAAAACTACAGCAGCACCTTGTCTGCAGAGATGAAGTTCTCCTCAGGAACATCTGATCCCCTCACAGCTGATTAACTGGATTTGTGTTTTCCTCTTCCAGGTAATTAAACTTGTGTACGTGAGTTAGATGAGATCACAAAAAGTAATTACCGCTCTTCATCTCTTGAACCGTGCACATCTGCAAAATGCACAGGTTTTTAAAAGGAAAATCAAACAAAAAGCCTTTTGATGCATTATGATACAAAAAAAAAAACATTTAGCTTTAGCTTGAATTATAATTAATACCAACATGACAAGGTCTGGGTTGTTATCTAGTTATTTTCTAATTAAACTGATGGATTCACTTTTCTTCTAAAGGGAACACCCCTTTTCTAATCGCTCACTACATGAGCTATAATCTCCAGACTGTCTTCCTACAAATCATTCAAGATAAATGCATAAAACTATTCTGATTACTGAAATTTTGCATTTTCAGTTTTTAAAATGAGTTTTCATTTTAGTAATTTGTTTTAGTGCCAAGATGAAGTCAAACTGCTGCTGTTTTTTAATGATGTGTCTTTGATTAGTTTTTGTTCATCGTTGTGTAGCGAAGAAGGGCAATGGAAATATCTTCTGTCCACCTGTGCATTGCATGTAGAAATCAGGATAACTTGAAAAAGTAAGAAAGGTGCTTACTTCCATTTTGTAATGTGGCTACATCCAGACATAAATAAGGATCCTTTCAAAAATTGGGTTGCTATGTGAAAGTCCAAGATGGCTGCCACCATATATGTATAAATGTAAACCTCGTGAGCTGTAGAACTGAAAAAGTGAGCAATGTGCTGACTTCTATTTTTGGTACAGTATATGGCTGCATCCAAGTGTAAAATAGGGCACAATAAAAAGTTGGATCATCAAGTCAAATTCCAAGATGTCCACCATGATGTACATATACAACAACCACCTCTGTCATATGAGGAAACTATGCTATTTAGTTTTTATGTTGCTTAAAAATATAGCTGACTCAATTGACTGGGATGGCTGAAGATTAATTTATGGTGAGCAGGGCCACCACTGGTCAATGAATGGCTGACTGTAAATTTCTCCTGGGTGTTGAACAACTGAGGAAAACAACTGCAACTGTTGCACACACCCCCCTCCACCCTCCCCGGAGAGCTCTCTGTGTGCTCAGATAAGACTGGCTGGTAACATCAACAGAACTGTGGCTGATCTGAGGCTCATGGACTAATCTCCCTGCTTTGACCTCCAATGCAAATGTGATCTGTCAACTGTTGCTTGCTGGTAGAGTTTTTTTTTATGCTTCATATAGTGCCCTTAGGCAAGATGTGAAATATCTTTTTTGTAATACCACTGTTTACCCTCATGTTTTACTTTCCCTTTTTTATACCTGAGATAGGGCCGCGCTGATAAACAGCCGCAGCTTCACGCACGCATTCCCTCTTCAGGATGACTGTGTGTACATATTCACGTTACACGAGTTCGCTTGTGCAATGTCAATAAAGTTTCTCTGACTCTGACTCATGCATGAAGACGTCTGCTCTGCCTTCAGATCGCCGATTCCAGCTAAAACCGTCTCATAAGTTTAGCTTTTCCTGCCTCTGTGTGAACGACCCACGTCTGTTGGACCACAAACTCAGACCCCGGACTCTGAGCTGAGCTCTCAGAACCAGGCTACACATTCTGAGAGGGTCCGTCGGACTTTCGCTCACACGTCACATGATCTGTCCGTCCAAACCTCCGTTCCCTCTGACGTCCTCGCAGCTTCTGATTCTCCACCGGTGATCGAGTTCTACGGAGTGACAGCTGACTTAAATGTTTTTGTTCATTTTTATGGCGTTTAAATCTGTAAATACTGTTTAAAACTTTAAATTGAACAAATAAATCAGGTATCCTAATGTGAACAGCCGCCTAAATCGACCCGTAATGACAAATATTTTTGACAAGTACAAAAAGTTTGAAGGTGACAGTAATGACTGCACATCACTGATGTCATCTAAAGTATTTTTTTTATACATTCTGATGCTTGATTGTCAGCTCAGGCACTAACGGGGGCCGTGCTCCACTTTCAGGAAGTCTTTGTGTTCAGAAAACAACATGGACGTCACACCTGCGCTGCTCGTTGAGGTTAAAATGTCCACTGTGAAATCGGCCTGTTGGTATTTTTTACTCAGCTGACAGTAAATGGAACTGACTACATGTTTTTTTTTATTTTATTTTTTACTTTTTGCTGTGACAAGAGAAAACTTCTGCTGTGAAGAAGGCTCACCAGTTTACAATCCCACCATAAACTCCCTCAGAAGATTTAATTAATCTTGTTAAAATTTAAAAAAGCATGACTTGGGGTTTAAAAGAAATAAATATATTTTTTAACAAGCAATGTTTTTTTTATTTTATTTTTTACTTTGCCAATAAAGACAATGTGTGATGGGATGGTAATTTGTTTCTTTTCACCAGTGATTTTTTTTTTTGACAGACAACAAAACTTCAACTCAAGCTGACCAGTGCTCGCACCCTCAGCAAGTTGACAAGCACTTAAAACATGTGTTTCAAAGTTTTCAAGGCTCGAAAAATAAATTATTTTTCATATGTCTGACAAATTTTGCAAAGAAACACAGTTATTTGTCATCTTGAGGTCGATACCGATGGGCTGCTGGCCAGGTTTGAAACATTTGTATATGTGCACCCTGAACACAAGTGGGTTAGAAATGCTGTTTTTGCAGACATCATCACAAATAGCTGCTTGCATGAGAAACACAACAAACATGTATCCATGTAGTGACAAAAAAAATCTCATAAAGATTTGTGATAATGCATATTTCAAGAGTTATATTCAGCGGATAAGCTTCACAATACATATATAATCTGACAGCAGGAGGACGCCCAGTTGGACGAAGCAAGGAAAAAACATAAATCAATAATTATATAATCAGCTCTAACTATTGATTATGGTACAGAAAAAAACACACATAAAAAAAATCAGAAAATAAAAGTAATCTGGCTTCACCTGGACAAAATATAGGAAAACACTTTATTTTTGTTGGGGCAATGAAAAAAGAAACATTTTTAATTAATTTGTTTCAAAAGACCCTTTATCATTCTGACAAAGCAGGGGATGTTTTGACAGTTAACTGAATCGAATAATGCTCCATTAATCATTCAGATTGTGTCAGAAGACAGAAGCACCTGGAGGGGAACAAGTATTTTTTTATGATTAAGGTGCATACATATCCAGTGATGCTTGGAAGTTTGTGAACTCTTTATAATTTTTTATAAGTCTATGATCTAAGACATCAGATTTTCACACAAGGCCTAAAGAGAACTCAATTAAACAAACGAGACAAAAATATTATACTTAGCCATTCCAAAACATGAACTTTATTCTTCTTTGGTGGAACAACTTGTGGGCTTAGAGTCATTGTGTTGCTGCATGACCCACCTTCTCTCTAGGTTCAGTTCAGATGTCCTGACATTTTCCTCTAGAATTCTCTGACATAATTCAGAACCCATTGTTCCATCAATGGTGGCAAGTTTTCTGCTACTACTTTATTTTGTAATCAGATTACTGAAGTGTTTCCTAGTTTCCCTTTGGTTTTTATTGTCTTTATACAGCCAGAAAATTGTTAACTGAAGAAACCAGTGAGTTACTTAAATGAGCTTTCAATTGTGCTTTACTATTCAGTACAAAATACATATTTATTCTAAAACTTTTTAATGCAAAACTGTTAATTTGACTCTTTTAAGCTGAACCATCTTCCAACTTCATAAATACACTTGTGTGTGGTTTTATACATTCATACACTTTGAGTGATGACTGAAGTAGAAGATTCTAAATTCCCATTTTCAGTCTGTGCAGTTTTAAATGTAAAACAAAAAATCAGTTAATAGTATGTTATGTTTATCTATGACTTTTAATTATTTTATAAGTTAGTAAGAGTGAAACTCTTTAAGGATGTTTGTGAGCAACAAATAGGATCAAGTCGTATACATCAATACTGATACTCAACTGGTGGCCCCCGGGCCTTATCTGGCTCATGAGCTTTTTCATTGAGCCTGTGAAGTAATAAAATATAAATTATATGCAGTCTGATACAGAAATCGATTTAAAACAAATCTGATTATGTGCTGAAATTACCAGAGATTACATTATAAACACAAAAGTTGAGCTTTAAGGGGATCTTTAGCTAAGCTAAAGTGAAAACCTGTGCATTTTAACCACTAATATTTTTGCATTTCTGTTAGTGTATGGATTGAGGGGAAAAAAATTGATTAAAAAAAAAAAGTCTGAAGTAACGTAGACAGAATGGGAAACCTGTAGTCAGGCCCAACTATTGCTAAAATGTAGCAGCAGGCTAACATGTAGCTGGAGTTTTCAGTTGTGTAATTTGGATGTGAAAAGCCTGAAAAGGTGAAAGGCAAGATTAATTTTATCTCCACTTCTTTGCTGAATGCAGATGTCCCTGCCTGGATTTAGTCAACTACATCCTAACATTGATCTCTGCCGTGAAGTGCTGCACCAGCGGCTATTAGGCTAAGCTAGGCTAACATTAGCCACAATGAGCTGAGCTGTGACCAGCGATTCTACAACGCTAGTTTTCTGTGGAGTTATTTTGCAATCAGAGCTAAGGGGCACAACAGATGTGTAAAAATAATTACTCCATGTTTGTGCCTAATGAAGCTCCCCTCCAGTTAAAGTAAAACACATCCTGTTTGCGGTGCATTTTTTATTTTATTCATTTTATTTTATTATTATTTTTTTTTAGGTGTCCATGAATAAAATTAAAACACTAATGCTATTTCTGTTTCAATTATTAGCCTAACTTATTATATACCCCCCCCCCCCACCACCACCACCCCATATATAAATTGTTAAAACCTTAATTTACAATAAGAATTTTTCTGTCAAAAGAAAAAGTAGAAAATTGTTGTACAGTATTATGTATGACAGCACAAACAGAAATAAAACAGACAAGCCAGCAATCACCCCCTGCATTAGCTGGATAAATTTGGACTCTTCAGCAACTGTAGACCTGTGTAGTGTATCATGTATTGCAATAAATATACTGTACATATATAAATACCTGTATTTATACAGTATATATTTTAATTAAATTTTATTCATTTTACATTTAAAAACAACAACAAAAGAAACCATTTAACATAATACTGTATATGAAAAGAAAACATAAAATGAAAGGTGGCAGAATGAAGAACATCTTATTTTGTCTGCCCATTTTTCAAAAACAAAAACAATTTAAACAATCAATTCAAATAATAACCTTCTATAAGTAGCAAGCAAAAGAAGTAACTTTTACAGTCTACAAATATCTAGAGCATTAAACACTTTGAAAGTTTTTGTATTTTGTTAGTTTAGTTTTGAGTATTTTTTTAAACTCAAGCACTGAATTTACATTTTTAACATAATTTCCTAAGCTGTTCCACAATTCAACTACCTGTATTGAAATAAACCGTGCCTTTAAACTAGTTTTATACCGTGGTTTTGCAAAGATTTCAGTTCCCTTAAGACTGTAACAGCTTTTTCTTTTAACAAAATGCATTTGAACATTTGAAGGTAATATA